>CAJUYG010000189.1:74288-100917 GCA_910591675.1 Galerucella calmariensis
TACAGTCCACAATTAATGTTCTTCGTATTTTTCCCTCGTAAATTACAGTGAGGAGAGAGAAGGAATCGCTAGGATTGAATAACTTTTAAAACAAAACCTTCTGGAGTAATGCTGACGTAACCTATTTCATAAAATCTGCTTCTTATCCCTAGATATTTCAAAAACACCATGATATTCGAAATCAAAATATTTAAACTAAACATTCAGTTATTTTAACGAAAATATGTTGTTTAGACTAAATTCTAAACTTTATTGGAATTGTCCTATCAAAGTTGTATTTAGATGTTTTCTTTATAAATGGGTTTCTTCGGAGGATAGTCTAAACAAGAATTGATATATGACAATAACTTAGGTACAATTATTATCGAACGTTTTTGATAAGAGCGGAATGCGGGATTGAAAACAGACTGTTAACGGTGTAATACCGGCTTCTTACGTTCACAGGTGATAATTGATTGTTCCCACATTATCGACAAATGAGCATTTCAAAATTTATACGAGGTTCTTCGCACCAAATATATCCAGACTGTAATATTCCCATTCTTCAAAAATATATAGGAAATATATGTAAATTTTCACAATGTGTCAAATACCTATGTATATACTTTGGGGTGATATTCACTGAGACCTAAAAGATCTATTGTGCTCCCTCACTTTCACTTAATTTCTGAGTAGAGTTTCAGAGACTATATCTTTATTACTATTTCCCGGAGGAATTTTAGGATTTCTGCAGGATCCAACTTAGGTAGATGTGCCTCTTCTATCCAGTAATCTCTCAAGTGCTGTGCTAGGATTATGAATTTCTGTGCCATTCTAAAAAATATGGATTAAGATTTCTCCTCCCATTCCACAAAATCTACATTCTTCTTCCTCCACTATTTTGAACTTTTTCAGGTGCCCATTCAGGTGACAATGTCCCGTGAGGATTCCTGTTGAAACTCTTAATGCATTTTTTTTATGCATTCATTTGATCTCAACAGGTTGTAGTCACCAATATTACATTGGAGCTTATCCTGCAAAAGTGTTCAGGCCTCCAAACGGGTATTTCAGTCCCTCTTTTTGCTCAACTGCTAGTTCATTTCCTTTTATTCCAGTGTGTCCTGGAATCCACTAAATTGTTCTCGCCCAATTCATTGAATTTGTCTAGGCATCCCAACACCATTTTGGAACTGATTACACAAGAGCTCAGTGCTTCAATAGCGGCTTGACTATCCGTAATTATTATAATCCTTCGCCTTCTGTATCCTTTATCAATATATACTTTCTCATGGCGTGAATTTTCGTATGGAAGATACTTGGTGTTTCTCCCAAGCTTTCAGAGTGTTTGGTTCCTGACTCGAACACTCCTATCCCAAACCTTTGCTTTGCTTCTCAGCCGTTTCTGATATGTAAAGCAAAATGCTGAATTTTTGAGGTCATGTGTCCTTGATATTATCCAACTCATTTTTTCATGTCAAACATTTTTTGGCGCCCCTAGGCAGTGGAATAGACTGGTTTGTCATTATGGCAAACGGCATGATCCTCTAACCATCAGACTTTTAACGATGAGTGCGCATATCGACATCTGAAAAATTATCAGTCTCAGAAAAATGCCTACACGTTTTCAACTTTTTAAAGGAAAATCACTGAATGATCGGGAATTACTCTAAAAAGTACCACAACCAGTTGTTTGATACACAAAATTGGCTAAAAAAACTACACCAACAAATTTTACCCCAATTTGTTTTTGGACATTTCTGGGCATTGGGAGAACCCTTAATCATGAAAAATGTTTTTTCGAGGAATTATCCTACAAAGTACTTGTAAAAATGAATCCGACATCGACATCAAGTTAAGGAGGTAGGGTGAGTTTAGGCTCACAGCTCACAGCCACATGTGACCCATTGTACATCCTCCCGAGGAGTTGTCCTCCATCATCATCATTATCTTCCATCCTGTCCTTCCCAGGAAGATGGACAGGTCACTAGGGGACATCTCCTTTATATCGACAGGAATAGGCCAATACTCACCGAACAACAGGTTGGCTTGATATATTCCCCAGTTTTGTTTGTTTTGCCTTGTTAAAGGTCGTTCTCGCTGTCTTTCTGAGGTGTTCCAGTTCAGGGCACCACCAAGTATTGGTCTTGCCACCTGTCTGAATCATCCTCATCGGACAGGATTCCTTAAAGGCAAGGTCTATTTTGTTTTGGATAGATACTGTGTACCATTCCAGTTCCTCAATAACAATAGTTAGGACCTGTTTCCCGAAGAGCACCTTTGAAGAGTCGATTGTAGAGAGCTACATCCGTCCTCTTCGGGTCGCGAAATTTTACAGTGGTCCTGAGATCATGGCTTACCGTATAAGTCAGCCAGCGGTGGTCTGACATAGAAATATAATCCGACCCTTGCCAGTTCTAAATTTTGTTTGATATTTTGGCTGTCGCCAACGTAATATCTATAAATGTTCGGCTACGGGAGTTAATAAATGTCGGCTCTGTGCCTCTGCTTAAGATTGTTAGATCTTTCTTGATTATATATTCATAAAGATACTCACCTCCAGCCTTGATATCCTTGCTGCCCCAGCTCAAGTTTTGATAGTTTGAGTCGCAACCCAGTGTCACCTCCACTCTCTGGTTGAGGCAGTGATCCTTTATCTCTTGAGTCGGTGGCAGGGTGGCTGCATCTGGAGGGATGTACACCGATGCGAGTATCAACGCCGTATATTTTCCTTTTCCATCCGGACATTCTGTTTTAACCGCTGTAAGGTCTGAGGTGCATAATTGTGCCATCAGAAAGGCTCTGTGTTTCCGTGGAACGTAAACAGCTGTCCTAGGCTGCTGATTGCTTGGTAAGCTAAAAATTTGACCCGTTAGGCTACTGAAACCAGTAATGTTGGTTTTTATTATCCAGGGCTCCTGGATCAAAGCCTCCTCCAATACATCAAGGAGGCGTAATAGTGTTGCCGTTCACTATACTGTTCGCTATTTTTTATTATATCAGTCAAGGTAGGGTCGATAGCATCTTCCAGAAATTGCAAATACGTTTCGCCAGTCGAGAAATATATAGACCTTGCCAAAAATGTCAGCCCATACATTCAATTTTTGCGGTTGCTGTGAATGCACCGCCTGGACAATACCTGGGTATAAATCACACTAGTAGCAGCAATTATGTCGATTTACTGTACCGTTCATGAAAAAGCTGCATTCATCGGAGAAACAGATATAAAAAGAAGCCGTGGATCGTTCGCTTCTCGCTCACTCATTATTTCGCAAATTTTGAAATTATTCTTCCTAATTAAAAAAGTAATTATATTAAGTGATGTAACCACAATTTCAAGATCAAAGTCTTTGATAACCAGTGTTGTTGATTTAATGCCTTTATACTTTTGATTTGATTTTCCAGAAGATGTTTTGGTGAAGGCGCACTTGCCCTCTCACCAAATATTTCCAATTTTCACCAAAAAACATTAAATGAGAAATTCGCACTGAAATATAAATGCGTATGGCAAAAAAATATTAATACAAGAAAATTAGATTTAACTGGAAGCGAGAAAAGATTTTAACAAAAAAATTGTAGTATAATGTTCAAAATTAATCTTTTAACAATAGTAGTAGTCTAGTAAGGAAGTGAGTTTTCTGCGAAAAATAGTTCCGATGATTTTAAAAATATGGGGTTTGTTATTTGGATTCAGAATTAAATTCTGAGTAATGGGAATTTTTGAATTTTTTTTCCAAGAAAAATCTCCGTTTTTTGGTTATTACTTGAAAAATATTAAAAGTAACGTCATTTTGAAAAAAGATTCTAAAAGAGGAAAATTTCAGAAGGACAAGTCCCGACTCCCGAAACTGTAACTCCAATATTTATAATTTTAAATTGACGTTGAAAATACCGCTCCGCGCGGCCGTTTTGTAGCTGCGGCGTCACCGCCAAGCCAACAGAGCATCACAAAATAATTTTTTTTTAATATTTGTTATGAATTAAAAAATTTGAATAAATTACAGTTTTATTTAGAGACTTGAAGGAATATAGTCCAGTAGACAAAAAATTTTTCACTTCATTTTTGTTAAAGTTATTCAATTGTTGATTAACTAATTTTTTGTGGACTTTAGACTTTAGACTATGTTGATAGAAAGGGCTCCACGACATTTTCAATACAATTAAAATGGTTCCCTTCCCCTGAAGAATGTCTCAACCCTCATCAAAGACCACTTAGAGGAAAATATCAAGAAATGATGTAGTTCATAGGTAAACAAGTGCCCTGGATAAACACAGTCGTAATTCTGGAAAATACATTTTAATAGATTATTACATATTCCTGGAAACTTGTCGTTATAAGTAGATATCGAATAATAGTATTGGAACAATCATAGATTATATACTCTCAATGATAAAACTGTACATGCGATATAAAATTTGAACTAAAAGTATAACCTCATAAAATGTGAGTGGTGAGGAATTTGAGAGTCAAGCAATAAAAGTTCGAAGAAAACGATTCTAGATCTATTAACCTGAGCAGGCAGAGCTTATCTACGAAGAACATTTGATTCAAATTCAATGAAACTTCACGAAAAGTAGCTGGTGAATAATATATCATTGGAGCAGCTTGGAATGCGAATAGGGAAATAATATCACTAATGACGGGCTAAGCAATTATACGACTGACAATGATGGTGAATTGATGGGTCATTTACCATATAGTCCTGATCAGGCACAAAACAACCTCCTTTCCATTCTAGTACTTAAAGAATTTTCACACAAAAGGAAAATTAAGTGATTTTTCATGATAAACATCTAATCTCAAAATATGACTAGCAGCCCGCAGATACGAGACGCTACTGTTCGCATCTCAAATGTTTCCACAGTGCCATTTTTTCATGTATGTCTTGATTCACTGTATTAGAAATCACTGCAATAAACAATAGGCAACGTTCACTCATTCTAGCATGAGTAAGGCATTGTTGAGTTAGTTGTTGACCCAGAGAAATGGGTGTACTTACTGAATTGTAGAAAATGTTGTGTCTATGAGGAAATGAGAGATTAAATACAAGGTCATAAGATTCTTTATTTTTGTCTAGATTGAATTTGTTGTGGTTGTTATATATTAATAGTTCTATTGTTAATAATTTCATGAATGGGAAAATTATATTTCAGTCACGATTTCAGTATGTTAATACACAAGCATGTGATCTCTATGAATAAAAAAAGTGCAAGTTCTTGTAGACCGAACCGAATGAACTTGAAGGTGTGTTTTTTTAACGAAGATAAAAGGATCTATGCAAGAATTATTGCGACTGTTATAACCTAAATCTTCTCATTTGATCCGTGTAATCGAGAAGTCATCTTAAACACTTCCAAATCTCGATAAAGGTAATTATTTCGGTATTGATAGCACCACTCAGTTCTTTGTTTTGGAAGCGTTGTATAGTATATGCTATAGAATCACATCTGATTTTCTTCTTTATACTCTATCCTTGAACGTTTAGTATCAACTTTCTAACAAACATTTTAAGTCTAGAAAACTTAATTTAGTATCCCATCTCTCCAATTGTTGTTTGTCCTATCGATTTAAGAATGCATTGTATACCCAATAACTGTATGCTGTGGGTACAAAAGTTATTAAAACTATAATAGTCCAGTAACTGAAGGGGCAAACCTATCAATATAATTGTCCAATAATTTTTTTTGGATTGATTTGTAGGTCTTGACAGGTACTTAAAAGGGAGAAAAAGTTCTCCAAGATTTCCCCCTAGCTAAGGACCCAGGGCCATTTTAAAATGGCCCCTAACGCCCCCCAAAAAACGGTTTCCCGCCATTATCTCCCGAAATATGCAATTCGGAAAATTTTTGTTTCGGTAAAAAGTGAAGGTCGTTAAATTATCTACAAAAATGGTTTCCATCGTTTCTTTCCAGAATTTGATAGTTTTCGAGATAATCGCATCCAAACGTCCCCTCGCTTACGCGGCTGCACTACCTCTAGAAATGCTACCGTCTATAAAATTAACTTCTAAACCGGCGGACAAATTCTTCCAGAACTCGGTCAAAAATTAATATTTTTCGATGATTTAAAGTTCATTGTAATGGGAATATCCGTAGGTATCAATATGTGTACCTTAAACCCCGTTCTCGCCCGTCGAGGACATTGCAAAAAGTGGCCAATGTTATTTTGCCCCAATATTTTGGCCTCTTCCATTAAATCATTGACATTTCATTCATTTTAAATGGTTTATTTTCCCTTGTTTTTTCAAATGGGGTCTGGGGAGGTCCTGAATGTTCCTAGAAAGTTTTTTTCTGTATCTTTGTGGCGTTTCAATAAAAAGTTTATTTATTTATTTGCATTTTTCAGTCGTTTTCGGTGTTGTAAACAAGCGAAAATAAAGAACTAATGTTCAATTATTCTGTTATTAAATGCACACCATTTGAAAGCTTACTATGTCTACTCTTTGAACCAATATTTATATTCGGAATACAATGCACTCATTTTCCAGGGACCGGGAAAATTGGTAACACGGGTGAAACCGGCCTTTTTTTTAATGCTTTTTGTTCTCCGCTGTTAATTTTTCGAGAATTAATACCCACCCTGAATTAAAGCTTATATTCTGACCTTTCCATCCATATAACTTGTTCCCCATATTTGAGCGCCGCCAGAGAGAATCGTACCTAACCTTACCACGTGTACCCACGCTCCCACTCCAGTGGTCTGCTGTTGTTGACATCAAATCTTTGTTGTTTTTTGGAGCAGTCGTAACCGTTTGCACGATTTTTATAAATATTATATAAATATTTTATAAATTATTATATAAATATTTTACGATTATCAATTGATCAATTAAAAAGAAGAATTTTTTAAAGTGAATAAGTGAAAATTTTGACTTGCTAGTGTTGCATCAAGAGGGAACATAAAAAAGAAGGTTTGCTGCATTTTCAATTAACTATTTGAATTTGCTATTATAATTTATTTTTTTATTTTTTATTGTAATCTTGGACAGAGGACTTTATTCCAAAATGCTTCGTTTGTAACGAGGATGTTGTCGATTCGATAATATGGTCAATTTCAGTCGAGGCTTGGAAAACTTGATTTCTGTGAGCAAAGAAAAAGCGTTTTCCAGCATAAACGAGCATATTCCTCGGGTTGAAAAATTATAGCTCTCGCCTTGTCGCGGATTTTTGCAAAAACTGGCATTCACTGGTTCCTGGCATTCACTGGTGCCTTTAGCCTACTCTGAATTTTTCTTGGTATTTTGTATTCTCAACCTAATTTTTATAAGAATAAATGGTATTTGTTTAAAAATTCCTTGTTTTTCCTGAAATCCTGCACCTATAGGTACTGTTCCTTCTGAAGTTTGCGAAAAATTTGCAAAAAATTAAAAAGATGCAAAGAACATTTATCAAAAACTTATTATTATCAGCTTCTATAGGTATTGACTCACTAGTAGCCAAAACGCCGTCACTCAAGACTGCCACATAAAGCAATAAGATTTCACAATTTTCTAGTAAATTTGCGACTCATATCCTTGTGAAATTACACTGAACATTGACTAATAGAATGAAGAGACACGAAGTGTTGCTGTGACACACAAAAATCGTGTTAAATACGCCAATAATTGCCGAAAAAACGATTGGTGCCCGGATTTTCATGTGTATACACCACAATTTAGCGAGTGCAGGTATTCCGCTGGCGCCATCTACAATTGGTCTCCAAAGTCTAACAGGTGAAAATCTATGTATTTCCGAGGCCCTCGAGCAGAAATTTAGTAAGGAACCACCAAAAATATTCGGTGTAAGAATTTTGGTTTTTTCAAAGGTTATTTTCGCAAAAAATATTCGTGTTGCGAGAAAAATGATGGTGAACATTTTTTGTAGATAATTCAACGAGCTTAATTTTTTATTGAAACAAAAATTGTCTAACTTGTGTATTTCGGGAGATATTGGCGGAAAACTTTTTTTTTGGGACTTTAGGGGCCATTTTGGGCCCTTAGCTAAGGGGAAATCTTTCTCCCTTTGAAGTACCTGTCAAGACCTACAAATCAAGCAAAAAAAAATTATTGGACAAATATATTGATAGGTTTGCCTATTTTCAGGTCTTCAGTTACTGGACTATAAGGGATGGGAAACATTTTTTCATTACTTATAGCTGTGAAGTTTGCAATGATTGCTTCTTCTAGCCAACTGAAAAGTTGAATTTCTCCATTAGTGGTTAATAATTTTTTCTATCATTAACCTAGGGCAATAATGGACAAATTCAAATATTTTGAGAATCCAGGGATAGTAGTTCAACAAAAACTTGTGCAAACCAAAATAAAAATTTTGCTGGTGACTATATGTAGTTGAGACAGGAGAAGTTCTGGTTAAACCTTCGTCCACATTATTTTCAACACAAGAAGATTATTCACTCCAATATAACCCACGAAACTTTTAGCTAGATTTAACAACCCATTTAAAGGTTACAGGGGCTGCAAGATAACTCATAAAAAAACTGTTTAATAAAATTTAATCGGGTAGGTACATGTAATTTTGCTCTCATATTAAGATGAATAAGAAAAAACTGAGTAGTCTGGTGCCCAACATTTTCAGTTTACCTGTTCTCTATTAGTTATTTGGTTCCTGGAAATCAATAAGAGCCAATTAGTTTTTGTGATTGGTTGGATCGGCACATTTCCATGTAATAATCTTCGCAGGTTTTTTAGACAGGTCCTCTACAGAATTAACGACTCAAGCCCTGCACAAGTGCACAACTGCACCATGGAAATGTTCTTGTATATGTTTTGTAACTGTTAAAATTTCATCACTTTCTCTCGAAGTAACTGCACATTCTGTTTGTACAAGTCCATCACCTCTTGCCACTTTTCAGGAACTTTTGAAGACAAAATTTATAGGTATTAATAATTGATAACAGTTTTTCTTGTGCACTCAAAATTAATTCGAGAACTCAACATAACTTCAAAGAAAAGTGAATGAGCAATCACAATTCGAAACAAAAGTAAACGTCACAGATGAAGGACATAGTTTACCCAGGTTGTGCCCCTAATACAGCAATGACCGGAAACCAAACTACCAATAACCTATTTGGGGTTGGAAATCATATTAAATATTATTGTATTAATCTACTACCTGTCTGAAACCAAATTACCAGCACACATTTCTTCAAATTGCGTAGTTTTTTGGAATGTTATCCAAACTCTGCAGGGATCTTCGCAGTGATAGTTCTGACTGCAAACATTATAATCTCTTTTAGATTGTGATTTATGATAAAAGTTGTAATAATTTTGCTCGTACTATATCTGGTTATTAATCTAAAATCTCGTTGATCACCAAAATAAAAAAAGTAATTGAAATGGTTCAGTCACAAGTATGTGGACCAAAAAACAAGTGTAATGAGCTGAGGTGTATTCTAAGAAAAAAACACATTAGTAATACAAGACAAAAACTCACGTAATGATATAACAAATAATAACTGGTTTCTTCAAATGGATCCATTCACGTTGTCGTTCGGTATTAAAAATTAATTATATGGATACTGTATTCAAAATTACCAACCGAGGTATACAACAAGACTCACATGTATATGGAATAAATTTCACAATAGATAGACACGGTAATATTTATTCCTGAAAATGTGTTTATTAAACGGAATGTAGATAGCCTAGAAATAAATAATAACTTTTTCAATAAAAAGTAATTTCGTTTATTATCTCAATTAAATTTGGATATCAGCTTGAGCGGTTTTATTGAAAGTGAAAATGAAAATGTGGTGGATACACTAAAAAAACTAAATAATTCGAAGGTTTTAGGTACCAGTCAACAAACCAATCTCTGCCCCTTACAATATTCAATAAAAGGAACGAGGTAGCATAACTCCTAGGATTTGGGGAAAAAATTGGTCCCAAAAAATTAGTAAAAATAATAATTAACCTGAATAAATGTCTTTCATTCGCAGGCAAAACAAAAGGTGCCATACACTTTGTAAATGAACGTAGCTACCTGGAAACTCCAACTAATTGAGTGAGGCTGAAGAAGAAACATGCCTATTATGGACAAGTATAATTGGACAGGGCCCTGTTGAACTTGACCCAATGCAATTTTGTATCATATTCTACATATTCAAGATCTTTCATGAATATAATTGTACCATTCGATGAAGATTTTACTAGGCAGTTGATAAAAACAATTTTAATGGATTATTTTAACCACTTGATATAAGTGTAAATACACAAGAGCTAGAGTATTTTTGGGTTTATTTTAGAAAAAGGATCACATGCATGGAAGCATTTATTACCATTGTGAAAATAGTCTTCAAGACTCCAAAAAAGCTTTCCTAAATCATCTTCTCTCAAAAAACATGAAAAAATAATAATACCTGTAATTTGTGGAAATTAATTATAACGCATACATGCAGTAAAATACAAAATTAAAGTATTATAGTCTTGAAATAAATATTCAAACGTTATGAATATATTTCTTATAAATTCCATCAATACATTTTGATCTTTGCACTAGTTCCCCAGTGCAATCAATTACCACTATTACATTTCTGAATTTTTCAAAGCAAAGGGACAAGTTCATTGATATTTCATCTAAACTTGGCCATTGTATACAATCTTTCAAGATATTAGCTAGATAAGCCATGTACTCACTGAATACAACTCTGACTCTGACTGTACTTTGAGCAGCTTTAAACGGAAAAGATAATAATATTATATTGAATCCGACAGCCATTTTTAATTTCATAAATACAAAAGCTATTCTATCTTTCACAGTTAATTTATAAAAGCGTCTTGACTTTCGAAATGGCCAATAGAGTAGATTCTGATTTCTGAATTACAGGAATCTTCTTTATCGGCTGTTGTAGCTAGTAGACTTGACCCTTGTCATTTCGGCCTTACATCGCTTTGTCTTTGCGGGACAATGTGGTGCCTCCATATGATACCATTTCTATCTTAAATTATTCACTTCTATATTTGTAATTAAAATAACGGGGCAAAATGTTTTTTTGTGATTAATAGTAAATACTTTTGGAATACCCAAGTTTGTTTGCGGCGTTTCAGATTTTAATTCGTTAAACTGCATATTTGCACTTTTGAATAAGCTCATGAATGCAATTACATAACTCGAACAATGAGAGTCTAATTGAGGCGGAAGCTAAGTGCATGCATACATACTAGTTATCACTACATCAGATCTCTTAATTAGAATGCCGTATTTATTTTACATTTTTTAATGGAATACATCAGCGTGCTGGAAGAAATGTGGGTACTGACAGGAAATAAGATAGGTATTGAAGGTCAAAAATAAAATAATATATCATACATCAAAATTATACATTGTGAGTACACCGTACATAAACTATGTTCGGTGGAGTAGCATGTAAGATGAAGACACCATTATAGTATCGCTCTTTGAAGGAATTCATTTTGAAATTCTCGAGAAATACTGAATATTTTCCATGAAACATTCATTATCTACATACCCAAATGCAATAATTTCATTTCATTAGCATCATCTTCGTCAAATTTAAATAATACATTCAGATGGCTATAACTGCTACAATGGGTACACAAACCGGAGAAATTGCGCGCAATAATTAGACGTACCGTCTAAATAATTTTTTTTTGAATTCCACAGAGATCGGAATATAAGATTCTCACAAAAATACATTTCTGCTATTACTCAATGAAAATTGGACACTTTCAGAGTTTTGGATGTTTGCGTCGTAAAGGAAATCGACGTTCTTCGGTAACCTCGGCTAAATTCTTCCATGAACGTTATAAATTTTCCTTCTAACACAACCAAGACTTGAAAAATTTTCTGATAACATTCTCGAAAATTATTTGACAGATAATTCGAAATTTCCACTACGTACAGGATGCCTCTGCTGCATTAGATAAAACAACCAATGTTTGCGAATAGTTTCATTCCCATTCTGATGCATCCACGTACCAAACATCCTCCTTCACTCATTTTTTTAGACGCACTTCTTAAAGTACAGCAGCGTTAACGGAATTCAATAATTTATAGCCACTAAGAAACGTCATAGTTCTGTTAATTCTAAAATCGTGGAGTATGAAAGGCGTGAGTTGTCCAAACTGCGATATGTTAAAAGAATATAGCATTATTTTGTAATTAATTAAAATGGTACAGTGTAAATATAATTTTAAATCTGTTTCTCCAACGAACCTAGTTATGGGAATTAATTGTAGAATATATCACAGTTATACTGATCTTAAATGGGGAAAATATATCCAGCATTCCCATAGGGCTCATAACACCTAAGCTTCAAATATCTGTGAGATTATATAGACCTCAAAATGGGTCACTATTTGGTAATACCATAATACTAAGCACCAAGTAGGCATCACAACGGATGTAACTGTCATTCTGACGATAATATTTTGAATATCGAAAAAATTATCAAAGGTAATACCACGAGAGCTTCAAATTGTATCAATCATTTTTTCTTTTCCACGAAAACTTGTTTATTTGACAAAAATATGAAAACAAACCGATTGATAAAATCACGAGTCCGTTAGGACGAGGGATTTTATCTAAATTCGGTTTGTTTGAATGTTTTTGCCTCAAAATAAACAAGTTTGAGTGATGAAAATAGAAAATTATGTGATGAAAATTTGAAGAGCAAGTTGTATTTGGGAAGATTATTTTTTTCAACAATTTAAAATGTATTTAAATGTATGAAATGTTCAACATTCTATTGGGTGATGGCACTGAATCGGTTTGTGTTCATTTTTCAATAAACTCCGAAGCACTTTTAGTTGTCAATAATGACAAATGTAAAGTAAAATTTTAACGTTCCAATGTAAACAAGGTTTTATCGATGAGGAAGCAAAATTATCAGTATAATACCGAATGATTGGCTAGAATAATGTATTGCTATTGGTTAAAACCACCAAAATGTCAGATTTTGAAAAGTGAAAAAAATAATCAGTAGTAATACCCCTAGAATCTTGATAATACCGAGATAATTTTGTCACAGAAAATGCTGGAAGCGTGCTGCTTGATGTAGAATTATCAAAGGTAATACCACGTGTGCTTCAAATTTTATCGATTATTTTTTCACTTGTCAAAATCTGACATTTTGGTAGTTTTAAGCAATAGCAATACATTATTCTAACCAATCATTTGGTATTATACCAATAATTTTTTACCAAATATAGTAAACTATCAAATTACTTAATTTTAAGTCATGTGTCAAATTCCATCCAATCACCTCTGGATTACAGCGATAATACCCTACATGTGGTGTTTAAATTTGATTTTTTTATTAAAAATTAATTAAACGTCAAACTGACAACTGGTTTTAAAATGTTGCGAATATTTGGAATAACGATTCAATTAATGATATTACAGTTGTCAGAACCAAACATGAGCCACGGAAAATATGCGAACTAAAATGAGGTCATCGCAAGCAGCCAATCAAGAGCCAATGTTAACGATTGTTCATTAGTAATTGTTAAATATAATCAGTAGTAATATCCTCAGGGTCTTGATAATACCGAGATAATTTTGTCATAGAGAATGCTGAAAGCGTGTTGCTTGATAATAGCCCAAGGCCGCAGGCCGAGGGCTATTATCTTTGATTATCTTATGATTAGAAAGGTAGACATTGTCTGTCATTCTTGTCATAAAAACCACTTTTTGTTGGCCACACTGACCTTATACTGAAACCCTCTATTAACAAGAAACAAGAAACACATTTGATAGTTCAATTATCTACACATTTTTAGGTTAATATATTGACACATCTTTATAAAAATATCAATCTCGTATATGTTCTCCGTCCGCGAGCTTAAAAAGCCTAATCATCCACTGCTGATGTTATGGTGATATTTAAGACACCTTTCTCTATATATGGTGTTTCTCTTCAAAATAGAAATTCAGAAAAATGGAAATAAAAATAAATGCGGTTTATTGGGAGTTTTCTTCCAAGGACAAACTTGAAACAAATCATGAATATTAAAACAGTAACCTACCTCTAACTACATTTCCTTCTTACTAGGAGTACAATTTGTGAAAAATCTCAAAGATAAACATTAAACAAATATTCATTAATTTCCTTCAATATAATCCTCCTCTCTAAAATGATTACTGCAAATTCAAGAGTTTCGTTTAATATGTGGAGAATGTTAGGTTAGGTTAGGAAAATTTGGGTTTAAAATGAAGAGAATTCTGGGCACTCAATCACTCTAGCTATGATCTACGTCTAGAAACGCTTTTAACATAGCAGTATCGCTCCCTAGGAGTAAAATTTTAAGGTTGAGAATAATTTCCAGCAATTCCTCTTGACCATTTCTACTATCAATATTTTTCTCCACAACCTGGAACAAATACTTTCTGAAATACAGTTGGTTACCTCTCTTAATGGGCCATCCGTACATTTAATTTTTTTGTACAGTTTTCAAAAGCATAAAAATATGTACCTACTTACGTTTTCTTGTGTCACATTTTCCCCAAGCAATTTGTTGTTGACGTTCGAACATCAATAAAATTGTTCTAGCTGTTACGACTGAAAATGCTTATTAACTTGAGAAAAAACTACATTGTGGCCACTCACGTCCAATCATCATGATGAAGTATTATTATAAACATTTTTTAAATAAAAATGACCAAAATATAACCCATTCAAGGTTATTTGGAATTGTAATGTATTAAAATTGTACCTAGTATTATTTTTTAAGCGTATGCTCGACTATGCATTGTGTCTCACTACACTAAATTATAAAATAACATGATATTATGCAAATCTGCAGCATACAAATATTCAAATATTTTATTAATTGTAACTCGCTAATATTTACTTGCCCATAAAGAAACTTTGAAGAGTCTGTAGACGCTAATACGACAAACAAATAAAAACAACTTGGAAGTAAATGATAATAAACAAGAGGTATATGGAATTTAATGACCAAATAAAAAACATGTTAATAAAATTTTAGCACGGCGCGGCGAGC
Source organism: Galerucella calmariensis (assembly GCA_910591675.1). NCBI lineage: Eukaryota > Metazoa > Arthropoda > Insecta > Coleoptera > Chrysomelidae > Galerucella > Galerucella calmariensis. The sequence goes on from CAJUYG010000189.1 coordinate 89,228, forward strand.
GACCTGTAACCAACCATCGTAACAATCTAAACATTTTTTATGTACCTTTGATGTATTTTCTGGAAAAAAATTAATCAATTGAGACGATAAAAGACTTGTTAATTGCCACGAAATGATTTTATTACATTTAGGGATGATGCGATGACCCTGTTCTATACGACTCAGATTTATGATTGATATAAATTGAAATATTTTATGAAGTGTGTTGACGATTGCTCTTTCATTCTACAAAGATATAAACACTAATTTTGTTAAATGACGATGAAAAATATCAGTTATAGCAGGTTAATTCTAATTTTAGATTGATACTGTCTGCGAATTTAAATTTGTTGCCCATATGAAGTCAAAATCTCGGTCAAAATTGAACCCTAAAATGTTAACAAATTAAATCTACGTTTTTTCACATGTAATAAAGATACTCAGAGCATTCAAATGAAAACTATCTACCCTACATCTGAAGGCGTCACGTTTATAAAAAATAAAAAAAAACGTCAAAAGTCATATGAAGAAAAAGTTCTTTTTGCCCATAATAACTTCAACCACATCCCCCTATGGTCATTTCTCGTAATTGCCGATTTAATATCTATTTTTTTATGAATTTCTAAGAATCCAAGGTTAAAACTTTGTCCAATAGATCAAGTTGCTTCCTTAATTTTCTCAATCTTTGAAGTCCAATTTCTGATAGGTTCACACTCTATAAATTATCACGCTAGTTTCCTTTTTTGTTAGCGCTTGGGTACTTATATACGATTTCAAGAAATAACAACTTTGTCTAATATGTGAAATGTTTTTAAATTGTTTCCACAGAATATACTTAACGTTCCTTAAAACGTTAATTCATAATAATTTGTTAACTACTATGTAAACACAGAAAACCGATATTTCTAATATTTAGTTATTTAAGCTTTTAACGTTCATTGTATGCCTAAAACAACAAAGTGACTATAAAAATTTCAATACAGTCGTTTACAACATTTATGAAATCGCACCTGTTGACGTAGTGCTGCTTCATGATAACTGCAAGCACTGTATCCACGTTTTAGCACTGTTTTATACAACTTACGAGTTAGGACCCGTTCAACAAAAAAAATTCTTGCTTGAAAGTCGTTATTATTTAAAAGTTGAATATTGAAGATGATTGTCAATTAATGAAAAATATTGTTTCCACAAAGTAATGGTTCAACACTGCAATAAAAAAGATTCCTCACAAGTAATTAAATGAATTAGTAAAAAGGAGAAATCAAAGATTCTTCTGGATGAATACAACCTGTTGAGATCAAATGAATTTTAAGAGTCTTAACAAGGGTCCGAACGGGACATTGTCGCCTGAATGGGCACCTGAAAAAGCTCAAAACAGTGGAGGAAGGAGAATGTCGACTCGGTGGCGTGGAAAAAGAAACATTCTTCCACATAACGCTTACGCCCTACCGGTATACGTAGGATCTGGTAGATTGAGACGTAACCTATGGCGTGAGGCACTCAATGAGGTCCCACTGCTGCAGGCAAATACGGACGCAATCTCACCACAATATGCCTTCCACAGATCTACAAGGTAATCATTTAAATATAACACACAAGACACATCAGAAGAAGGCGCACTCCGCATCTTCACGGATAGCTCTAAAACCAATATGGGCTCAGGATGAGGAATTTACTCCAGATCTCTGAATCTAAACATCAAATGGGCGATGGGCTGTAATGTCAGCGTTGTTCAAACAGAGCTCACTGCTATCTACATCGCCGCCAAAGAGATTACCAAAAGAAACACAGGTAATAAAATTCACATCCTTACGGATAGTAGACAAGCACTACTAGCCCTGAACAGACCACGTATCACATCAGGCCTAGTACTGGAGTGTCACCTGTCCCTGATCGAAGCCTGTAGCAACAACGAAGTCACTCTAGGCTGGATCAAGGGCCACAGTAAATCGAAAGGTAACCACATTGCCGACTCACTAGCCAGGAAAGCAGCCTCCCAAAAACTCTTGGGACCTGGCATTTTCATTGATCTGTCGGCGTCGGCTATGATTGACCTAATAAAGGAACACTCCCTTGATAAGTTTAAGGGTAGATGGGACGATGCAGAAGGTTGCAGGCTTGCCAAGGAACTGCTGCAGTATCCGGACAGCAGAGTAGCCAAAAAATAACGTGACTATGAACAGAGGGAACCTTCGGACAACCACGGGTATTCTGACCGGTCACTGCCACCTACGAAAACACCTCTACAGACTGAGTCTGTCTGACACTTCACTCTGTAGAGGATGTGAACAGGAAGATGAGACTGTCGAACACATTCTTTGTGAATGTCCGACACTCTCTCAATTTAGGTTTTCCGTATTCGGCGAGTACAGACTAACACAAGCCAGCATGAGGGAGCTTACTTCCGGCGACGTTATCGCCTACTTTAAACAAGTAGGCTGGATGACGAGCCAGAAGGAAGTCTGAACCTCAGAAGGATGCACAATGGGCCAATTGTGGCCTAAGTGCTGTGGGGGTCACCCACCCTTCAAATTCTTACAGATACAGATACAGATAACATTTTTCTTGCTCCACTATTTTGAGCTTTTTGAGGCGACATTGTCCAACTGTTGAAGCTCTCCACCAATCAATCTGCTTCTCCATTTTCTTATTTTCAAATATAGTCTGGAGTCCACAGTAAGCAATGCTATAGTTCATGAAGTTTCCCTTGGCGTATCCACCCATACCATTATGGAGCTGATTTTGCACGAACTCATTGCTTCAATGTCTAAATGGAAGGATTTGCTGAGAAAAATATCATGTATGATATTACGTCAATAATCTATCATTTAAATGCCGTAAAAATTAGGACATCAACTATGAATAAATCCAAGTCAGCTTATTTTATCATACAATTAATATAATACGAAAGCTTGTCGCGAAATTGACTTGTGTGAAGAAACAAATGCAATAGTTATATAATTTGATCGTAAAACGAGAAAAAAAATGGATATACGAGGGTTGTTTTTTTTTCAACCTCCGATAGGCTATAAAGGAAAGACTGGTAAATATACAGAGAAGATTTTGTTATCAGAAGTGATGTACAATGCAGGTTACTTCTCTACATAATCACCTTGACGATTAAGACATTTATCATATCTGTGAACAAGCTTTGCAATACCCTCCTCATAAAATGTTGCCGCAAATGATTGGGAGTGAGTTGTGACGGTATTTTTTTAGTTTCAAGTCATTTGCCACTGCTTCAGTTCGGGAAAAAGATTAAAGTCACTTGGCGCTAGGTCGGGACTATATGCTGAGTGTTCAAAAATGTCCTATTGAAATTGCTGGAGAAGCCGTTGGGTTACTTGCGCGCTGTGAGGACGGACATTGTCAAGGAGCGGAACAGTTCCAGAAGAGCATGCCTCTTCGTTTGTTTTGAATAGCTCTCCGTAATCGTCGCGAAGTTTCTTAATAATAATCTGCATTGATGTTGTTCCCGGCTGCATAAACTCCACAAGCAGTACACCTTTTTGGTCCCAAGCGAGCACAAACTTCTCCATAGCGCAATTGTTCAGTCACTACGGAATAGAGGGTGGATCTTGGAACTCCTGGAAATTTCACCGATAATTTCGAAGGTTCACTTATGATTTTCCTTAATCACTTGGTCAATTCATTGAACAAGGTCGTCTGTATCCACAGACTTGCGTCCTTGACCCTCTTCATCATGAACATCAGTTCGGCCTTATTTAAACTTTCGATACCATTGACAAACAACATCATCACTTATAAAGCTTTCTCCATACACACGACTCATTCTGCGATGAATTTTCTCTGCACTGTTACCTTCTGCTTGCAAGAAACAAATAGCACTTCGCAATTCCCCCTTGGCGGGAGAATCAATAGTGACAGCCATGTTTACCTCACTGCAGCTCAACAGAAAATGGCGTGTTAGTCTCGCCAGTGACAAAATTAATTGAAGAGGAGATGCACAGTCGCCTACTACGCACACTAGTTTCCTCGAGCATGTCTGACCTTCGTACTATGCGATCGGAGGTTGAAAAAAAAATGACCCTCGTATTTCATAGAATAAAATTAAACAGAAAAAGCTCGCGACAAGATTTTATATCATTGAAATCGACGATGTGATTCAATTTTCAGTTTATTCTCGTCTCCATAAAGTATTAATGATGATAAAGAGAACAAAAACAAAGTCATTGGTAGAAACACAAAGACAATAGGCATGACGACAGCATAAAAAAATCGTCGATATAATGGTTTTAGGGGAAATTAAAAAAATTCAAAACACTGCTCTAGTTCTATTTAAAAAATTCAGATTATTAAGATTTCCAATAAAATAAAACATTAAAATACTGCAATCGGCCATTTTGACTGAAAAACCAATCACAGCCCATGACGTCACGCTTAGGTAAACTCCGCTGTCACTCAATACTCAATACACTCATTTTTTGTGTTTTGTTGTTGTGAATACTACTGATTACGCATTTGGATTGATCTTTTATTATTTCACGTGTCGCCTCCATTCTACTATAAGAATTAACAATAAAACCAAGTTTTGTTAAGGCAAATAGCTCAAATTTGCCCAGGATTGATGTAATGATGTTGGGCGATTTCCTCGCAACAAATCAAGAATTTTGCTCGTCTAAGTTTGTATGTATGTATGTGTGATTTTTGGGGTGACATTCACTGAGACCTAAAAGATCTATTGTGCCCCCTTACTTCTACTCAGTTTCTGAGGAGAGTCTCAGAAACTAGTAGTTCCTTTAGTCCTATTTCCCGGAGGAATTTTAGGATGTCTGCAGGCTTCAACTTAGGCAAATGTTCCTCTTCTATGTTTCTATTCTATCCTGTGCAGTTGGAAAGTATGTGGATGGAGGTTTCTTCTTCCATTCCACAAAATCTGCATTCTTCTTCCTCCACTATTTTGAGCTTGTTCACTGTTCAGGTGTCCATTTAGGCGACAATGTCCCGTTAGGATCCCTGTTAAAACTCTTAGCGCAGTGTTACTTTGACTTATGCATTCTTTTGATCTCAACAGGTTGTAGTCACCCAGAAGAGTCTTTGATTGTATAAGCCCTACTAGATCTTTCCAATGGTCAGATCTTCTTTTTTTCTCGGCTTTACTTATTTCTTCCATTATTACATTGGGGCTGATTCCGCAAAAGGGTTCGGGCCCCCAGAAAGGTATTTCAGTCCCCCTCTTTGCTAGTTCATCTGCTATTTCATTTCCTTCTATTCCAGTGTGTCCTGGAATCCATAGTAAGGTGACTATGTTGTTCTCGCCTAGTTCATTGAGTTTGTCTAGGCATTCACACACCATTTTGGAACTGATTACACAAGAGCTCAGTGCCTTAATGGCTGCTTGACTATCCGACATTATGATAATCCTTTGTCTTCTGTATCCTTTATCAATATTAAACTGGGCGCACTTTCTTATGGCGTGGATTTCCGCTTGAAAGATACTTGGGGTTTTTCCCAAGCTTTCAGAGTGTTTGGTTCTTGGCCCGAGCACTCCTATCCCAGTTCCTTCTATTGCTTTTGAGCCGTCTGTGTACCATTGAATGGCATTCGTTCCAAGTCAGGTAATGGTATTTGGATCCCATTCCTTCTTGTTGCTCATTTCCGTAACGAATTTCTTTGAAAAGTTATATTTTTCCATCATACCGTCTTGTGGCATGTCCCAGGTTGTCTGATTTCTAAGAAGTGAGGAGGTGTTTTTTTTAATGATTTCCTCTCTACTTAGTCTGTATCTTGTTCTTTCTGCAACACTTTCCACCACCATATGTAAAGGGGTGAGGTTGAGAATCACTTCCATGGCTGCCGTTGGGCATGTTCTCATTGCTCCTGTAATGCATATACAGGCTAGTCTTTGAATTTTGGAGAGGTTTTCTCTCGTCGTCAATAGGCTAGTTCTACTACACCAGACAATGGCTCCATAAGTGATGATTGGTCTCACTATGGCAGTGTACATCCAGCTTAGGATTTTTGGGTTACAGCCCCAGTTTACTCCTGTCAGATTTCTGCACACCATTATAGCCATTTTTGCCTTGTATGTAATCTCCTTTTCGTGTTTGTTCCACAGGAGTTTACTGTCTAAAGTTAAACCTAGATACTTGACTTCTTGTCTCCATTCAATCTCGTTCCCATCAAGTTTTATGGTTTTGAGGTTGAGTTTTCTTTTCTTAGTGAACGCTATCAGGATGGTTTTAGTGGGGTTGATGCTAAGTCCCACTTGCCTACACCAGCTATTTGTATAGTTCAGACCCTTTTGTACAATATCGCAAAGGGTGTTTTCGAATTTCCCCCTGGCTGTTATGACAATGTCGTCGGCATATCCTACGCAGGATATTCCGAGATCCGTCAAACCACACAGGAGTTCGTCAACCGTCAGACTCCACATTAATGGGGATGCTACTCCTCCCTGTGGGCATCCTCTGGTAGTGCAGATGGAGACAATGTCTTTGCTCGTCCTCGTCTCTGCTATTCTTGAGGTGAGCAGTTCCGACATCCATTTGGATGTTGTGCTGTCTACACCTCTTCTGTTCAATGCTCTTCTGACTGCCTCATGTGGAGTATTGTCAAAAGCTCCTTCTATGTCCAAAAATGCACATACTACAGTTTCTTGGTTGCCTAGAGCACCTTGGATATCCTCCGTCAGTTGTACCAGTGCAGTCTCCGTAGATCTGCCTGCCCGGTAAGCATGCTGACATGGGTGGAGAGGTAGTCTCTCTAGGATTTCCGTTCTAATATGGTTATCAATAGCCTTTTACATCGTTTTGAGTACAAACGATGTTAGACTAATTGGTCTAAAGGATTTGGGGTTTGTTGTGTCCCTTTTTCCAGTTTTTGGAATGAAGGTTACTATTGCCCTTCTCCATGCTTCAGGTATATAACCCAGTTCTAAGCTGCTTCGACTAATTCTAAGCAGATGCGATAGAATTTCGTCTTGTCCTTTCTGGAGCAATGCTGGGAAAATTCCATCTGCTCCTGGTGCCTTGAAAGGTGAAAAGGTGTTCATGGCCCATTTCAACCTATCGTTACTACAAATGTGTTTGGCCATTGTAATACTTTCTCTTGAAGGCCTATTGTGACCTTCGAGAGGATTATCTCCCCTATTTGGGGTACTCCCTGGAAAATGAGTTTCTAGTAAGAGTCGAACTCTTTCCTCCTCATTTTCGGTATATTCACCATCTGGCTTCCTCAAAGCCATATCTGTGTTGACCCTACTTTTCGCCATAACTTTGTAAAATCTTGCCGCAGCAGGTGTTGTGTTTATATCTCCACAGAATTTTCTGGAGCTATTTCTTTTAGCTTTTCTAATTTCCTTGTAGTAGGTGTTTCTCACCTCGGTGTATCTCTGCCAGTCTCCGGTGATTTTTGCTTTATTAAAAAGGTCCCGGGTTTGAGATCTTAGTTTTGACAGATGTTTGTTCCACCAGGGTGCATCTTTGTTGCTTCGTTGTTTTTGAAGAGGGCAGCTCGATTCAAATGCCTCGATTATTGCCCTGTTCAGATCCTCTAGCTCATTTTCCAGGTCGAGATGGTGCTTAGCCCTTACTTTTCTCTGGATATGTGCTAGATTTCTTTTCAGACAGGTGTTGTAGTTGTCCCAGTCTGTTTTTCTTGGTATTCTCCTGAGGCTTATCTCAGGTATGCCTAGTTCTAACTTGAATGTTATGATACTATGATCGGAGAGTGATGGTTCACCCGATACTCTCCAATCTTTCACTATATGTCTTAGATCCTGTGTTGCCAGTGTGATATCTAAAACTTCTTGCCTTACCCTTGTTACAAATGTGGGGGTATTCCCTATATTGTGGATATTGAGGTTTTTATTAAGGATATATTCTAAAAGTTGCTCACCTCTTTTGTTGGTGTTGCTACTGCCCCAAATGGTATTGTGTGCATTGGCATCACATGCTAGAAGTAGAGGTAGTTTCTTCTCTTCACAGTACTTCACCAGCTTTTGTACCTCTGGGGATGGTGCAGGCCCATCTCCCTCAAAGTAGCATGATGCTATCACTATTTCTTTGCCCTCCTTCTTGTGTTCGAGGTATGCTCGAACTGGAACGAGGTCTTGAGTCATGTATTCTGAAAGACAAAAATAGTTAATATCGTTCCTTATCATAATACACGTTCTTGGTGTATCACTACCAGTGTGATATACTATTTTAGCATCTTCACATGCTAATCCTGGTTATTATTAACCCAAGGTTCTTGAATTGAACACAACCCCCATTGGTCCTTGGTGAACAATCTTGTGATCACCGCTGATGCTCCTTTGGCATGTTGAGCATTAACATGAGCTAAGTTAATTCCCACCATCCTGTTGGTTGTCTTCTTGGGTGTTTCCCTCTTTCGTCAGGGTGATGTCCCCTTCCGAAAGAGTACTGTCCCCTTCCTCCGACGCAATCTCCATTTCCTCCTCGGTCAGCGACGACTCTTCCCCAAGGAGTTTGGTGATGTGTAGGCTTTCTACACTACTCGAGTCGCCACTGGCCACGGAGGAAATGGAGATCTTTTCCTTGTACGGGTATTTTCCCAAACCGGTAATGGATGGTGAACCCGTTGTTCTTGATTTTTTGGCATGATAGATTATCTATTCCTGCCCTCAAGACTAGGCCTTTGCCCTCTTCTTTTAGGTTAAGGACCTTCCACTGGTTTGTTTCCAAACCCTCATTCTGCGCTTTAATCAAGCGAAGAAGCTTACCTTCCTCTACGCCTTTGCTTCTTCGGAGGAAGATCGTGGCGGTGTGCATTTTTGGGATGTCGTCTCCCTGGCACACCGTCAGTTCTGCTCCCTTCCAGCTCTCTAGCTTTGGTACTATCAGCCGGAGCCATTCTGCAGTCTGTGGTGTTTCACAGTCGATTAGAACGACTCCTGGTCTGAAATGTATGCCACTGAACTGGAGTTTGTGCTCCCATCCAGCGTACATTTCTTCTATTATTGCGATCTCCAGCAAGGTTTGGTCGTCCGCACTGAGGGTAGTCTCAGGGTACGCCTTGGGGGGAACTGCCATTCTTATCAATTTTGCTGCAGCTGCATAGCTGCCAGTTGAAGAGGGGATGGCTATTCTATCCTCCTTTTTCTTCTTCGCCTGTACTTGCGGTGTTAGGGCTGTCGCCATCTCCCGCTTCCATTTTTCTCCTTTAGGAGGGATGTTTTTCTCATCTCCTTGTTTCCTGCGCCCCGTGGCCTTCTTTCTTGCTTCCTCCGGTGCAAGTCCCTGTTCAAGGAAGCGAAGATACCATCTTACCCCTGCTCCACTAAGTCCACGCGTTAGTGGATCATCCCTTCCTCCGGGTTTACCCACTTCAGGAAGGAGGGGGGGGTCTTCTTTTTCGTCCAGGATTTCTCCCGGAGACTTCCACCAGTTGAGGAGGTTGAGGGTGTAGGTGCCCCTGCCTTTCTCTTCTCCTGTTTTTCTCTGACTTCCTCAACACGAGGTCTGCTCGCGTGTGAGGAAGATGCTTCTGTATTTTTGGGCACTGTGGATACATTGCTCCGACTTGTGCCCGGTTGCGGTGCATGCCCGCTTGGTTTTTTTTTTTACTTTATCCATGGTTGATCCCACGAGTAGCTAGGGAAGCACAAGGTCCACTCCTGCAGAGCCCCGCATGCAGGAGTAAGGGTATTTAAACTGGATGTCCCCAGGTATCCAAAGTCCGCATATTAACGACCAAACTCCCCCTTGACCACGCAGTCCTCGGCATATGCTGTTCCACCTTGACTTGGAGGGTTTTTATTGTGGTCACCTTCCACTTGGCCAGCTGTTTAAGTCAAGCCCCCACATCTGGTGAATATACCTCATCAACCACCTTCCACTAGATACGGTTTATATCAGGCAGGTTTCCACAAGCAGTCTATTGTTCCGACGACCCCGCTGACTCCGGCCATCGGCCGGCTATCAGCAAACTCGTCTGGACAACAGTCCACTCTCCACGCTGAAGATCCTGATATAGGATTTCTGCATTTCACAGGAATCCGTTGAGCTGTCCTTGGTTTCACGTATTCCTCCTGAGAAGGAACAGCTACTCGGCTCCCCCACCAACGACCAGGTCTCACAGCTCCTTGGGGGAGTCGTCTAAGTTTACAAACGTGAAAACTTCCTTGTAAGTAAATTTTGTATTTATCTTTACCCTAGATACAACCAACTTAGATATAATCAAACTAGTTTTAAGCTCATGCGAGGTTATTTAACTTTCATAGGTTGGCATATAAATGTATAGGGCATACCTCCTGGTTTCATACGTACTTGTGATACTGACCCCATCACAAGATACTGCATATAATTTTCCATATCATTTGGCAACTGCAAAAAGAAAAGTAAACGATTAAAATTGATAATGAGAATTATAGACAAGACCAAAACAAACATAACCTCAATAAATTAGTAATTCCATAGCCTCAATATTTCAACTATTACACGTCAAACAAACTTTTTAAGTTTGAGAAATATAAATTTAATATGATAACATACTCACATCAAAGTGGTCTTCACAGAAATAAAGTGGCGAACTCGTGACTACGTCGTTCGGGTTTCGCCTTGCGAGCTTCAACCACTTATCTCTTATTATTTTCTTGTTTGGAACATGTACAAAGACTTTGTTGGGTGTTAATATTGATGTGTGTTTACACTGCGGTACTGCACACCACTTATAAACTTTGGAATTCATTTTTATGACACGAATTAATTTAATGTTTTGTTTACTTTTTTCGCTACGCATAGACACAATGACAAGTTTACCTAGGCGTGACGTCAGAGCCGACGCCATGACACTTGCGAGCTGTTTTCGCGCACTATTTCAAAAATATCAGGAAAATGGCCCAAACTTCGTTAAACTTAAGTTTATTACCGAAATAAAGGTTTTTTCGTAAATAGTGAATGTATACCCACATGACGGAAGAGTATTTCAAAATCTATCGTCACGCCTATTGCAATAACAGTGATAAACATATACAATAAAAACGATTGTGATGAACAGTAGAACGGATGATGAAATAGATTTTAAAACAAAAAACAACATGGAGTATATAAAGCAGCACAGGATGAGAAATAGAGCAGGAATAAGAGTTTGAAAAAAATTGAAATGGATGTATTGAGAATATAAGAAACAACGGAGATCCTGTTTATCAGCTAACATTCTGGGATAAATTGGAAAAAACAATAGAGAAAAATTCTAATATTATAGTCAGTCTAAAAGATGAAGCATGAAGAAAAGTTATTGAAACAATAATTGGAAAATAATTATTTATTTCTGGAAAATAAATAAAACAACTAGAGAAGTAGAGAGTTGGATTGGAGAGTCGATAATAGATAATATAGTGATAAATGGAGTATATCAAGATGTAATAAACGACATAAAAGTAAAGAGAGGACCAGAGATTTGCAATAACCATTATGTAGTAGAATCCAAATTTAAATATTACGAAGGGAATTCACCATCTACATCAACAAAAAGAGGGTAGCTAAAGGATGAATATATGAACTATGTATCATAAATCTTTATCATTCAAAAATTTTGCATAAAATTATATGGCTAAAATTATATAACTACTAGCTGAATCATCTCAAGCTCTTCATTAAGCAACAAAAAGCATATTTAAATTATTATAATGGAGTTCAATATAAAATTATAACCCCCCAGAAATGTTATCTATTTTCAGTTTGTTTGTTTGTTTGTTTGTTTGTTTGTTTGTTTGTTTGTTTGTT
>CAJUYG010000189.1:100927-111485 GCA_910591675.1 Galerucella calmariensis
TGTTTGTTTGTTTGTTTGTTTGTTTGTTTGTTTGTTTGTTTGTTTGTCTGTTTGTTTGTTTGTTTTCTGTTTTCTGTTTGTTGCGATCCATTTCTTAATGATGCGAGACAATAACTGGTGTGCTGCGCGTCTATTCAGTTTTCCGGAAAAATTCTTCAACATCTATTTTGATTTTTTGTGAAAGTACAAGATTTTGTTCTCTTCTCATTATCTCTCAAAGAATGCTATAGTCCCTTGGAATGTTTTATTCAAAAATGATAAAATGAAATATCTCAAGTTCTCCGCTAGGTACAGATTATTTCCTTTATACGAACTGTATATTTAATCTAAATAGCGACGAAGTATTTAATTTTTGTTATCTGTTGTTTCAGGTGGTACTTGTTGGTCAGCTATGGTACGTAACGGAAACGGGCGCTGTACAGAACTGCTTCACGAGAAAATATCCAAAGAAGAATGCTGTTCTGGTCGCTCAGTTACTACTTCTTGGTCCTCCGAAGAGCTGGATTCTGGAACATTATTTTTCTGGAGAATACTTGGAGGAGGAGTGCGATGTTCTTCATGTCGAGGTAAATATATCGATTATTACGCAACTTGTATATACTCGAGTTCTTTTGTTTTATTTGTGTTGATAAAATTTTTTGTTACTAATAGGCTAGTAACATCCATTGATTATAAAATACGGTAGTGTTTACACTGTTGTCAGATATTCCTTTTTTTTTGGAATAATAATGAAATTTCGTATTCCAAATAGCTCACCCTGTATATTTTAAGCCTTTTGATATCCTTGAGAAATGTTAAATATGTTTTATGAAATGTTCTCTTCATTTGAATGCCGTAATTTCGGAGCTATACCTAGCTGCTTTTAGAATATCAAGTACAAGAAGGACAATGATCAGAAGGTGATAAAATGTGCTAAGGACAAGATTTTGTTTTTTTTGCGAGTCAATTGCATAAGGTAGTTTTGCTTCGAGCTAATGTTAATTATTATCTATTAAATTTTTGACTTGACACAAGGTTTGAAAAAAATTCAGAATCATACAGTTGTTGTAACATGCTTTTCAGCTGTTACCTTTTCGTCTTGAAACTATTCTATTTGGTGAATTTTTGTGGCTCACTAGTCACTTGGTTTCAAATTTCTACTAAGTCTCTAAACATGCCGTTTCCTCGTCGCATTAGCCACTCCAAAATAAATCATTAATTTTTATCAAATTCCCCCTCCATTTTTGTCTGTCGATGTTCGAAATTCTAGTTTTAGAGTGGAACACATCATTTATATTTATTTCTAATTTTTTTTGGGTAACAATTTTCTATTGTCTGGCTGCTCTGCAGCCGACAAGTTCTATTCTTACGGCAAGCTATAACTTCAAGGCATCTTCAAGCAGCTGCGTCTGCGTCTGTTCCTGTCCTGAGCACGAGGTCCACAACCTGTTGGAGACATCGCCGCCATCGCTTAAGAGCTGCTAACATCCTCAGCCCTCTAAGATAAGATCCTTCGTCTTATCTGTAGCGTGTATAAGATTTGGATTTGGCGTGCTAATTACAATTTAGTATTCACTTCGTTTGGTTTTTTGAGATATTCAATTCATGTTGAATTTCAAATATTTCAATAAATAATTATTATTTCCATTCTTTGTATTGATCATTCAATAATTATTAAATTGGATAAACGTGTTCGGGAATAAGTAGATTCATTTTATTCAGTTTTTTGTAACTTGACGTCAATTTTACAAGGTGTTTCCAGCTTTCCACCTTTTGCTTCTGGTTTTAATTGCTTCGTTCCGATTAAAAAGCTGGTGGCGTCCAATTTAATATCAATTGTACATCCCATCCCAGTGATAGCGTATAAAATAGCTTAATCGGTGCCGAACTCCACTCAATGAGGTGAAGTGCTTTAGCCTGGGGCTGTTCAAGTTACATTGTAAGTGCAGTATTCAGTGAAGATACTTTTGTACATAATACTGATCGTCACAAATTTTCTGAACCAAGCAATTTTCAGTCCATATTTTGTATTAAGTCAAAGTGTGATTGAAGTCGCAGTGGGAGCCAGACAGTATTAAGTCAATATGGATTAAAATATTTATATTGAGTCATGAACGTATTAAGTCCATCGCGGAAACCAAACAGTATTGATATCTTCTGTCTGTATAATATATACAGGGTGTCCCACGACGATTAAGACAAGTAATATTTCAGAATTGGGCAGTAGTAGATAATTATAATTTTGGGGGTGTAAATTAGAGCAAATGTTGCATCCTTTCTTGTTATTGTATTACCCAATGAGGTATTTGTTTTTGCATCCAAAATTATTAATGGGACAACCTGTATATTTGTGCCTTTCTGTGTTCCTCCCGATAAAACAATTCCAACTAACTCTCACACTTGGGGTCTAAAGTGATTAATTCAAGAGATAAGGATTGTGAGTTGAAAAATTTATTATTGAATCCCCTTCAATTTTCGGCAATCTTACATTCGTACGTAATGATTAAGACAAACCAATATTATAATTTTTAATAATACTTGAAAGTTAATAATGAATCGACCTGTATATCATGGAGTAAAATTACATAGAATTGTGTTTTTTCCACAAAAACTTGTTAACCTATTAAATATCGATTAAAAAGTAGCATAGCAAATCTTATAAAAAAGACTGTCAAGTTTGCCATGATAATGACAAAAGTGCCAATAACTGTCAGAATAGTTATTTTCAAGTTGTGAAACGGTAAGTCAACATGCCTTCTCTTCATACGGCTAGTGAATATGTTGATATGCTACTTATTTATGGTGAATGTGAAAAAAATTGTAGAAGAGCTAGAGATTTAAACAGAGCCCGTTATCCCAATCGCCGAATACCTGGTAAAGATACATTTAGATATATGGAACAAGAATTACGCAATGGTTCTTTTCCCAGTGGCAAAGCCAAAGTAGAAACATCTAGGACAGAGTCTGTACAAACTGATGACAATGTAATTAATACTTTAGCATATTTACAAGTATATCCTCATACATCATTCGATATTTGGAATATGAACTTGGTATCAGCAAATCAACGATCCACAGGATATTGAAAAATCATAAGTATCACCCCTTTAAGATACATTTGGTGCAAGGTCTGAATCCTCAAGATTTCGATTTACGATGTACATTTATTGCAGATATGCATGTACGGTTAGTGTGGATTTATGCAGACACGATTAACAATTATCAATTAGCATTTAACAATTAACAATTATCAATTATAAGTTGAACTACTCATTTCACTATGACTCCGTTTACGCACACAATTAAAAATTATCATTTATCGATTAACAATTGCGAAGCTGGTCAACTTTTAACTTCTTAAATTAATTGTACCGAATTTTCATCCAGTGCGCAGATAGTACGCAGATCCTTACTTTTTTCATAGAAAAGCGGTTGACTTAGGGTCCTTAGGGCTATGTTATGTGTTTGTTTATTTTAAAATTGTACTAATAAAAGAAAAAATGTCTTCAATTCTACTATACACCTCCAAAATTGTTCCAATGCACAAATAGACATGAAAATGTAGGGTTATTGTAACTAGAATCTCGGGCTTGTGCGCATGCTTACTATTTTCTCCTAATTTATAATTGTGTCTGCATAAACGATGGCAGTTTTACTAATTGTTAATAATTGATAATTGTTAATCGTTAATTGCTAATTGATAATTGTTAATCGTGTCTGCATAAATCCACACTTAGACGATGAGTTATCTTTTTTGAATAAAATTATGTGGTGCGATGAATCGAGATTTCATAATAACGGAATCGTCAATCGACATAATTGCCATTACTGGTCTGCAGAAAATCCAAAATGGGTGATGGAAACCCGATTACAGAGAGTTTGGGGGGGTAAACGTTTGGTGTGGCCTATTCAATGGGCGTTTGATTGGCCCGTACTTTTATGACGGTATACTAACGGGAGAGAGATACCTAAATTTTTTACAAAATAGGCAGCAAGATGGTGCACCTCCACATTTTGATCGTGGAGTGAGAAACTATCTGGACATGAAATTTCCAGAACGCTGGATTGGACGGAACGGTACTATTTACTGACCTCCAAGATCGCTAGACCTGACACCGTTAGATTTCTTCCTTTGGGGGTATCTTAAAGGTATCGTTCATGCAACTCCGTCTACAGATTTAGACGATTTTAAAAGAAAAATACGCGATGCTTGTAGAACTGTGACACCGGGAATGATTAGGGCAGCATGTAGCCGAAATCTATTATCAAGATTTGAGAAATGCATTTACGAAGATGGGCATCAATTTGAACATCTCCTTCAAGATTGTAAGTTTTTTTTTGTGACAGTTAATTTGAATTATTATTAAAAATTATAATATTGGTTTGTCTTAATCATTACGTACGAATGTAAGATTGCCGAAAATTAAAGGGGATTCAATAATAAATTTTTCAACTCACAATCCTTCAAGTACCTGTATCTCTTGAATTAATCACTTCAGACCCCAAGTGTGCTAGTTAGTTGGAATTGTTTCATCGGGTGGAACACAGAAAGGCACAAATATACAGGTTGTCCCATTAATAATTTTGAATGCGACGTCACGTGACCAAAAACAAATACCTCATTGGGTAATACAATAACAAGAAAAGATGCAACATTTGCTTTAATTTACACCCACAAAATTATAATTATCTACTACTGTCCAATTCTGAAATATTACTTTTCTTAATCGTCGTGGGACACCCTGTATAATTTTCATTCTGTGCAGTGTGTTTAATTTCATGTTTGAATTTATCTGTTTCAATTTATGTAGTTTGAAGAAATTCAATAGTCTTTGGCAATAATGGATTGGTTGTAGAAAGTGTCATTTTTTTGGAAAACGGTCAAATTGCCTTCAATGAATAAGGGACCAATGATATGGCTTTCAACAATCCCTGCTCAAACATTAACCTTTTGACGGTATTGCGTGTGCTCTTCTCTCATTCTGTGAGGATTTTCTTTTCTTTTCTAGCGGTAGTTTTGCCGATTATCATGTCAGTGACAAAGTGCACGCAGCATAAAAGATAACGTCTCCTAATTGGATAATATTGTTATCCAGCTTCAGTCACCACATGATTTTATTTTAGTCTACCTCAATTGCTGCAATAAGCTTGAAAACGATAACATTTTTGAATAGAATAATGAAGAAACCTGATGTCAAACGATATATTTATCATAAGAATATATCCCGTTCAAAAATCGGTGGCTTCACCTGTCATTTGAAGGGGGTTTAAGGACGTTAAGCGAGTGTCAACAAATAATACAAATTTGACATGTTTAGGAATTCTTTATAAATATGTACCTACAGTAACCTAAATAATAAATTTATTCCGTTTGGCTTTCACACACTGTATATTAGTTACATGATCATGAAAATTATCATTATGGTTACTTTTTATTAATTAATGATTTATTTGGTTTCAGAATCCTGTGAAGAAGTCGTATGTGATGTAGATAAGACTTGCGTATTGAGAAAAGGCGCGCCAAAATGCATATGTGCTTCTAAATGCAAAGAAGGTAAACTTCGTTCGCTCAAAGGACCTGTCTGCGGGACCGATGGTCGGAGTTATCGTAACATTTGTAGGTTAAGGAAGCAATCGTGTCGTCGTAAATCAAACACTCTGACTGTTGCTTACAAGGGCATATGCCAAAGTGAGTATTACCTAGTTTTATACTGTATGCTATACTATCATGCAAACTACAAAGACTAACAATATTTCTCAACAAAAACATTTAAAAATAATGCAAGTCACTCTGAAAAAGGATTGTTTGGTTGAAGTAAACGTATTTGTTTGAAAATGATTTGTTTAGAATTAACAATTTGTAATAAATGCAAAAAAATTGAGTGTTCAATTAAAAAATTCAAATTGCTTGAATTGAAATTATAAATTGTTTGCAATTACTATTTGGATAACTTTCTTCCAAATATTGCAATTATTTAACTTAAAGAATATTCATTTACGCTGAAAACGGCTAGTTTGAATTGAACAATTACATTTATTTAATAAAAATTTTATAATAATAACAAATGTTGTTTAACTCAAAGCAATAGGTGTTGAATGAAGAAATTTGAACTGTATAAATTTAGATTATGGATTGTTTGAAATTAAAGTTCACATTTATTTGTTTCAAATATGGCAATTATTAAATATAAAGAAAATATTTGTTGGAAATATATAAATTTGTTTAAATTAAAATATGAAATTCTTATAGATAATGAATCATTGCTTTGAAAGTATAGATGCCATAATGTTATTCTACATTGTTGCATATAATTGGTTCAAAGAATACATTTCTTTGAAATTGAAAAACATTTCTAAATTCTTTGTTTTAAAAAAATTAAACACCCAATCACGAGCATTGAAACGTGAAAACCTCACCCCTCTCGTTTCGTCATAGTAGTTGGACTGCAGATAATAAGTAAGTAGGTGCTCGGCCCTTGCCTCTGTACTCGGTGTGTTTATATCGTGGACCGTAGGTATTGTATGCATACGATCAGAGACAAAACCCGTTAAAAGTTCAATTCCTTAATATTATGGTGTTTTGTATGGATTGTATGCATACATCGGTTATACTTTAAAGTTGAACATTTACTGCCAAGTCACAGATTAAAAAAGATCTCATCATTAACCTGTGACCAAGTTATGGATTTACTGGATATGTGTGAATTGTCCCACCTAAGGGTGTGTTTTGCTGCTATGTATATATTTGTGTTTTGAGTGGCAATCATAGTATTTCAGTACAAAACTAACCGGGTTAGTTGTCTACATATAGATAAATTCTTGAATTCGTCTCTGTATGTAGGTACTTTTTTTAAGTTTTTTCATATTTCGACACGTGTTTACAAGTAGTAGTACTCAAAATCAATGATTCTATGTTTGTGTTATCTAATTCTTCAATAAATATGTTTGGGCAGATAACAAGACTTTCCACTTAAATTACCTTTTCAGCAATCTAGACTTTTCAAATTTGGTTTTAATGTCCCGTTAGGATCCGTGTTCAAACTCTTAGTGCTGTTCTCCTTTGACTCAGGCATTCATTCGATCCCAAAAGGTTGTAGTCACCCAGAAGTATCTTCGATTGTCTAAGTCATACTAGATGTTTTGGTGGGTAGTTCGTCTATTTTTTTCCGCTTTGTTCATTTATCCCAATATTACATTGTAGCTGATACCGCAAAGGGTATTTTAGTCCTTCCCTTTGCTAGTTCATCTGCTTTTCCAATTCCCTCCAATCCAGTGCGTCCTGGAATCCACATATTGCTTCCGCCTAGTTCATTGAGCTTACCCTGGCATTCCTATATCATTATGTTACTAATTACACATGTACTCAGTGTATTCACTATCCGACAAGATGATAATTTTTCACCTTCTAAGTACTTTATCGGTATTGAACTGGGCACACTTTCTCATGGATTGAATTTTCGCTTGAAAGATACTTGGGGCTTTTCCCAGCTCTCGGAGTTTCTGGCACATATACACTGCTTTTGCTTGTTGCGAACTTCCGAAAAATCTCGATATTCCCAAGGTTCACGTCACACAATGTTTATAAACTAAAAAAAAATGAATATTTTCCCTCGGTTAGAAGTTTACAGATCAAATCTGTAAAGTTTTTGAAATATACAAGTCTCAAATTTAAGAAGGAAGACAATTTGCAGGTTTCATAATGAAAGAACTGGCATCGTTCACAAAAGGATGAAATTTTCAAAAAATTATACCAGCTTGTAGCAAAATATTTATACTAAACATGGTTTTTGTTAAAGGTAAGGCTAAATATCTGAAATCTCAATGTTACTATCAATTAATATCAATAACAAGCTTCACTTCATTGACCACCAAATTGTGTTAAATTAGATAATGTCTATCGTATAAACCCAAACGAGCCATCTCTATCTCTGTACGATGCGATTGACTTCAAATTAAGACATTTAATTTAATTATGACAGGTAAATACACAGTCTGCTGCAATGATAGTATATTGTACAACAAGTATAATATGGCAATTATTCACGAACTAGAATATTATTATCCATTATATATGCGATTGAATACTATATTTTGTTCACCTGCTTCTAAATGAATTGAAATTTTTTCTTTTCTCCGATTTAGAAAAGGATTATAGGCTTGTGCTTTTATTTTTGGAGAAGTAACATTCATTTCAGTGTCTGATTCGCTCTCCATATTATAATATTTCCCAATTCCAATTTTAATTCAGTCCAGAAGGAATCGGCGCATGAGTACCGAAAACTATTCCACCTCAATTTTTTCATGCGATCCTGCGATCCTGCGATCATGCGATCCTGCATGTTGCCATGGGGCAACCCTTTGCCATATTGTTTAAACCGAAATTGTTCAACCGATTGCAAGGAATTGTTATTTTCTCACCGGACAAATTTTTTTTCTATTCTTTATTGAAATACCAATAAAAAATGTCTCATGACTTTTCACGATGAAGTTGATATTTTCAAAGATATGAATTTTCAAAGGTTTGAAAATCTCGAACTTGGGTACTTTCGACCCATGAAAAATACAGGGTGTTTTCAAATGACACTCACAACGTTTGTAGATACCTCTCGTAAAATTAGACAAAATAATATAAGGATTGAGGGATCCAGCACATTAACTTTTCAAAATACAGGGTGTTGAAGTTTCGAAAAATTAAATGTTTCAATTCGATAACTTTAAAATGGGTGAATGAATTGATTTGGCATTTGGCAGGTTGTTTTTAAATGTAAAAGGGCATATTTTGATAAAAACATATTTTTCAATTCCTGATCCAGTGGTGTAAATTTAGAAGACTATGTCACCTTTCCCCTCCCATTTTTCACGCCACTGACATTTGAAACAATTTTTATTCAATTCTGTAAAATGCAAATGTAAATGCAAATGCAAATATTTTCAACAATCTACTCCGAATGTTTTAGATGCATTGCTGTCCCATAAATTCCTGTTACATATTCCAACCATAAATACTTGGTAGTTATTGAACAAAATTTTTTGTTCAAAATTAATTATTAAAAAGTGATCTTGCAGACTACATGGAAACATTAAATATCTTGAAAACTACAAATTTTTTCATATGTGAAGGTTATTCGTTTTTCACGTGAAAACCATCAAGGAATACACAATTGAATAAAAATTGTTTCAAATGTCAGTGGCGTAAGAAATGGGAGGTAAAAGGTGACATATTCTTCCAAATGTACGACACTGGATCAAAAATTGAAACATGTTTTTCCTCCTAAATATGCCCTTTTGCATTCAAAAACAACCTGCCAAATGTCAAATCAATTTATTATGTATTGCCAAAAGTTGACATGCTTAATCCTGATATAATTTTGTCTAATTTTACGAGAGGTATCTACATGCAAACGTTGTGAGTGTCATTTGAAAATACCCTGTATTTTTCATGGGTCGAAAGTACCCAAGTTCGAGATTTTTCGTCCTTAAACCAGTATCCAGACAGTGTTGAACTCATCCCCACGTAGATGCCTACCAACCAAACCCACCTCAAACTCGCCGCTACTCCCGCCTTGGAATCACTACCCTAGCATACTTCAAGACGGGCGGCGGTCCCTCACACACTCTCCTCCATCTTCTTCCTTCTATCACTCCTACCTCTCTCATGCCATAGCGAGTCCTTCTCTTTCCCTAATCATGATCTCTACTACGCCACTTATCTTCATCCATTGCTCCTCGCCCCTCAATATAATCTACACCATATTTTCCCAATACACCGCCTCTCCCAGTTTATTCTCTAACTTCTTTAAAACTTCTTCATTCTTCCAATATTCTAAACACGTGTCCCACTTCATCCTCCACTTCACATCTCTCGCACACTCCAGTTTCTCTTTTCCCAATCTTGTGGAGGTAACCCACTCTCGACCCATGCCCTGTGAGCACCTGCGTCAAAAAGTAGTTCACCTCTCCAAATTTCCGGTCCACCCAATTTCTCCTGCTCCCAATCGCTCCTTTTAGCGCGCCCTCATACTCATCCCACCTTTTTCCATTTCCTCATATATCCATTCCTGTACTTCCTCTCTGCTCGCACCTCTCCAGCGTTTCTGTCTGGCTCTAGCCATCAAGTCCAATGGATAGGACCGTGACAGTGCTACTGCCAGTCCACCCACTGCACCACCCTCAGAAGTATTCCTCTCGGCACCCGTAGGAGTGGTCTAACCCTCGCATTCACCCCTGCTTTCTCACCCCACACTTCCGAGCCATACAGCATACTCTGCTCTACCGTCCTACCGATTATCCTCCTCTTCCATTCTCCCGGTCCTTTCACATTACCCATCAATTTTCCCAGCCACGCTGCCCTTACTTTTGCCTTCTGTGCAGCCTTCAACATATGGGTTTTGAAGGATAATTGGCTATCCAACCACACCCCCAGATATTTCACCGCTTCATCTATCCGAATTTTCTTTCCCTCCACCATCACCCCCACCTCCCTTGCCTTGCTTCGCCACTTCACCAGTAGCCCCACCGTCTTCTAATCAGCCACTTCCAGTCCACACCGCTCTATCTTCTCCACAATTTTCCTACACAT
>CAJUYG010000189.1:138477-166830 GCA_910591675.1 Galerucella calmariensis
CCAAAAGATGTAACTCTCATTCTCGATACTGGTCAGATAGTATTTCGCACTGGTTGGAGAAAGGTTATATACAGAGTACACAACAAGTTGATATGTGGGCAAGCTTGGTTGAATATCATTTGCTTGGTCCTTATCTCATTGAAGGAATATATTATGTAGGTACTGATGTTAAATAAATTGATCCGCTCCAAAAATTTAATAGCACATGAAATACTGATCACAGTTTCCACTCACTATCTTCAGAGACTGAAGGCAAACTAGATAAAATTGTTATGGAAACCCGCATAATTTGGCTTTATGTATATATCAACTCTACACGCCCTTAGGATCCCTTGGTTTCAATTTTCTCCACCTTTTCTCTCCATTTTCTTTTATTCGATGTTTCGCTTTGCCAGTTCCCTACTCTTTCTTTTTTCAGATCGTCTTTCACAACATCCAGCCATTTTGTGCTACGTCTGCCCATTTTCCTCTTGCTACCTGTTCCACTTATCAAAACTCTCTTGATCCATCTGTCTTCTGAACTTCTGCTGTTATAACGCAACCATCTGGCTCTCTGTGCTCTTATTTGTTATCATTGGCTTTTTCAACAATTCGTTATTCGTTCTTCTTCGCCACTCGTTCCCTTCTGTTTTTAATTCTCCAAATATTTTTCTCAACACTTTTCTCTCCCAATGTCCAGTCTATTCTCTTCCTCCATATTTATTACACATGTTTCAGATATGGTCCTAATATTGTTTGATATGTTTTGATCGTAGCCCCTCTCTATATATTTTTTGTTTTTAATATGATTGAAAATATTCCTGCTTACTACCTTTTGATATTTTTTTCTCTATTTCATTTTCTTCGCCCTCCTCTGCCGCCAAGATTACTCCTTTGTATTCTAGTTTTTCCATTTTCCACTCAGTTTTTTTTTTCATCAACTACCAGGCCATATTTCTTCACTTTTTTCTCCAGTCATTCGAATATTCTCTCTAGTCCATTTTGTGTTCTTGTCATTAGAACTTGATTATCAGCATATGCCAGACATTGTTTTTTTTTGTTGTAAATTAGTCCTTATCTAGCTTTCTCTTGAGATTGTATCCAGTACTATGTTAAATAAGGTCGTGGACAATTGCTTTGATGCTTCCCCTTCCAATGAGATTTTGTAACATGTTTTTTGTAGTCATTCTCACCAACCTGCAGAGTATTACACAATTGAATCATAATAATTTTTTCCACATCCACATGTATATTATCCATTTTTTCTACACCCACAAGTATACTATACATTTTCTGCACAGTTTACAGAATGGAAATGTAGAATGTAGGCCATATCGGTTAACTGAACGGATATGATTTTATATACAACCTATAACGTATATATGAAATCCACCATTGAGCATTCGCGTTTAGTCACTCATCTTTTTTTCAATTTAAAAAAAACGTCAAAATAACTTGTCAAAAAAAGTCTCTCCTAGGAGCACTGGATCAAGAATATTCATTTACAAATATAGACTTAGATAAAATAATCCGTAGAAATTAACAACAAATACTAAAACAGAATAAAATGGGTATTTAAGGGGACTTCTGATGGACGCCAGATTTTATAAAATTATGCAATTCATCTGAGGTTATAGATTAACAATTAGCCTATTCCTCGGTGGTTGAGTGGTTAGCAAACCAGAATCTTAATTGCTAACTTCAATTTTAAATAATTATTCTGCTCCATATTGATAGCGACTTCAGGCAGACGCTTGAAATATTTAGCAGAATATTCATTATTATAAATAATGGTACCCTTCGTGCGGGAGTCCGACTGGCAACATCTACTTATAACAGCATCGCATGTTTAAAAAGAGAAAACGTAGCATTATACAAATTGTAAATTCAAGAACTGTACGTTTACCACAAAAAATTGGTGGAAACATGAAATTGTATTGGTAAAATTATGAATAGAATTGTTAAAAAATTTTAATTTGAAGTTATATCACAGTTTATTAAAATGTTTATTTTCTAGATTTTTTCTCAAGTGGGTCGTCTAAAAAATATACTGTTCGACTCGTGTGGATTGTCCATATCGAGCTCTAACGTCCTCGTGCGATATGGTGATCATATCCACACTAGTTGCACAATAGTTATTTACGTAATTAGTGGGCTATGGACATTATTAAAGCACGCATGTGAAGTTTACTGTGTTCTTGGGTTCCTGGAGTAAATTCCAGCCCCTGCTCTATCACCGGAGCATGAGCCATCTGTGTACCATACGGTCCCATTAGGCTGTGTATTCCTCTCTTTTTCCCAGGACTCTATCCCGTATCATGGCCCTGTATGGGGTAGCGAAGTAGTACTTACGCAGGCGTTCATTAGCCGCTCGAGCCAGAACTGGAATATCTTCCAGGAGCCGGAGCTTCTTGACGTGCCTGCACTCTTCCCCTCTTCGCACGTATCCCAGCCGTTTCAAGCGCAGGAAAGCCCTCCCCGCCTCAGCCTCGATCACATGATGGAGAGGCCGAAGACCAAGGATCACCTCCATCGCAACAGTTGGTGTAGTCCTCATGCAGCCAGTTGCCCCCAAACTGACCAACCTTTGAAGGCGTGCCAGTTGCGATTTAGCCGTGACCAAGGTTACCCTCGGCCACCAGACCAGAGCCGCATATGTGAGCATAGGCAGCATGATCACTCTATAGAACCATATGATCGTTTTGGGGGTCAGTCCCCACCTCGGACCAATGTTTTTCCTACAGGCCCAATACTTGTTTGTCACCTTGCTTAGGCGACTATCAAGATGAGTCTTCAATATCAGTGATTTATCAAGGATCACTCAACCACCGTTAGTGGTACTCCACCAATATGTAGACCCTCAGGTCTTATACCTCTCTTTTTGGTGAAAGCAACTATCTCAGCCTTGGCAGTATTTAATGCAAGTCCGTGTTCGTTACACCACCCATGTACCCTATTCAGAGCCCTTTGCATGAGGTCCCTGAGAACGGTAATGTGCCTTCCAACAACAAGGACAACGATATCATCGGCATATCCAATCGTTAGAAAGCACTCACCGTTTAAAAGGGTTATTAGCTTGTCAATGACTAGGTTCCACAATGTGGGCGAAAGAACACCCCCTTGCAGACATCCCCTAGCGACGATTGATTTTGCCACATGGTTTTTCCATGTGGCCTCTACTGTACGGTTGCACAACATGGCCCCAAGCCAGTGAGAGATCATAGGCTCTATTCCATGGTTTGCCGCAGCCCTACACATGCATCCTACAGGGGTGCTGTCACACGCTCCTTGTATATCCAAGAAGGCTCCCAGAGCGATCATGCCATTTTCCAGCGCCTTCTCCACCTGAGTTACCAGTTGGTGTAAGGCACTTTCAGTTGACTTGCCACATCTAAAAGCATCTCGGTTGTTGTGCAAAGGATACCTTAGCCCAACCTTTTCCTTTATGTACCGATCAGCTACCCTCTCCAGTGTTTTCAGCACAAAGGATGTTAGGCTAATGGGTCTAAAGGATTTAGCCACCGTATATGTGGTACGACCCGGCTTGGGTATGAAGACGACTTTCACCTGCCTCCACTGTTCAGGGACATACCTTCGTGCCAAACAGGCCCGAAAGATATGCACCAGAATTGTGCCAACGGCTTCCCAGCCTTGTTGAAGCAAAGCCGGGAAGATTTGGTCTTTCCCGTAGACTTGTATGGTCGGAATGACCGTATCGCCCAAGTACTCCGCTCGTATGTGACTATTTCTTTTGCTAGAAGATAGTCCTCTTTATATGGTCGCTGTATACCTACATATCCCATGTCAGGACACTCCCACTCGTTTCCCTCACAACTGGAGAAGTGTGTCTCTAGTAGATGCTGCAAGGTAATCACCGGGGTTTCGGTGAAAACACCCGGTGCGACTTCCATGCAGCCTAGAGCGCTGTCCGGTGATTTCGTTAAGATCCGGCGCAGCCTTGACATTTGAGGTACCGAGACGATATCCTGACAGAAGGCCCGCCAGGCATCTCTTCGAGCCAACCTGACCGCACTCTTGTACTCATTTCGTTTCTGGCGGTATTGCTCCCAATCTAGGTCCGACTTTGTCTTCCTAGCCCTATTAAATAGGCGCCGGGTATGTTGCCGTAGCGAATCCCAAGACTTGTTCCACCATTTGTGGCCCTTACCCTCCTTCCTCGTTTTTTCGGCGGATCATCATTAACATGCCAGTCCCTTACCACACTTACAACGGTACTTCAGCCTGGGAAGGATGAAAGGATATTCATTAGTATTTAAATACATTGTTACAATGTTATAATAAATGAGTAACTTAAATAGTTGTCCTCATTTTACAGTAAATATGAATTTAAATAATTAGAATTCGTATTTGTATATAGGAAATTTATTTTCATGTTTCTTAACCCATTTTCTTTTCGTTGCAAAAGTATAACTTCACGCATCATAACGTATCATAATCATAAATAACTATTCTGCATAGTTTACAGAATGAAAATGTGGGCCATTCCGGCTAACTGAACGGATATGATTTTATATACATCCTAGAATGTATATGAATTCCACCAACCAGCATTTGCGTTCAGTATTCGTCAACCCCCCTTTTTTCAATGTCAAAATAACTTGTCAAAAAAAGTCTCTCCTAGAAGCACCGGATCAAGTATATCTATTTACAATAATAAGCTTGAGTGAAATAATCCCTGAAAATTGACAACAAATACTAAAAACAATAAAATGGACCAGACGTCTGCTTTTATGAAATTCTGTCATATATTTGACGTTATAGATGTACCACTGTTGTATCCCTCGGTAGCCCAGTGGTAATCACCCCAGAATCTCATGCGGTGGACCAGAGTTCAAATCCTAGGGAGGTTTTTTTTTAAATTTCAATTTTATTTTTAAATAATTATTCTGCTTGGTATTGATAACGACAACAGGTATATATATATATATATATATATATATATATATATATATATATATATATATTCAGTATTATAAATAATGGTACGGTACCCTTCGTGCGCTAGTCCGACTCCAAACATCTACTTATATATAACAGCATCGCAGATTTAAAAGAGGAAACCGTAACAAATACAAATTGTACATTCACGAAATGTACGATTATCACAAAAAATCAGTGAAAATGTGAAAATGAATCGGTAAAATTATAAATAAATTTGTTGAAAATTTTTAATTTGAAGTTATATTATAGTTTAATAATATGTCAATTTTCTAGATTTTTTCTCAAGTGTGTCGTAGAAAAAATATGATGTTGGACTCGTGTAGATTGTCCATATCCACACTAGTTTGTAACGAGTAATTTTCTTAGAAAATGATTTAAGTTTTTTCCGTTTCGTATTTTTATTTTGCCACTTGATTTTAAATAACTCGTCACTTACTTCCCGACCTTTCTGTTACCGATAGTGGTTCGCACGAGACCAACGAGACGAGACTTTCACAAAGTCTTGTCTCGTCTCGCCGATGCAATGATAAGTTCTCGTCTCACATCCTCCAGTCTGGTCTCGTCTCATTTCTCGTACGAGAGTCTCGTAAAAGTATCGAAATCTCATAATTCATAATCAGTGCAATGAGGAATACTCAAATACTTGCTATAATACAATAGTCGGAACAGAAAATTACAATTGTTGAGAAATAACTTGTCTTTGAAAGTAATACAACTAAAGACAATAAAAAGAAGACATTATTTTATAAATGAAATAACTGAAAAAATCAAAGGTAAAAAACAATCCTAAGCCCTCTCAGTTGCAAATGTTTTTGTTTTTCATCCAGTCGTTTAGGCATAACAAACATCGTGCAGATGCAATGTTGAGGCGATTTGATTTCGATGCTTTCTGCAGCACGTGAGAATAATCTTTCTGCCGAGACTGAAGTAGCCAGTATGCTTAAGAGATCTTGTGACATTAAACTTAGAATGGAAAATTCAGAAGCATGCATTTTCCACCATTGTATCATATCTGCTTCTTTATCACCTCGAGGCATAGAATAATATTTTTGAAGCTCTTGCATCCATTCTTCTTCTGCATGCGTGGTGTTTACTGCATACAAAACATCAAAATTAACCTATATGCAGAGGCTTTTAAAAGCAATTCTTGGTGTTATGCTTATAAATTTTTATTAAAATAAATTGATGTTCATTCAGAAATATTCACCTGCGAGACTCTCGTGCGAGACGCGATACCTCATGCCCGAGACAAGAGACGAGACCAACAAAAGTCTCGTCCCGTCTGGTCCGAGTATCGTCTCGAGTCTCGTCTCGAAATCGAGACGAGACCATGCAAGACTCTCGAAAACGAGAGTCTCGTGTGAATCACAAGTTACCGAATCCTTTTTTTAATATTAGTACCCTTATATTGTAGTTTTAGTATTTTTAGTATCAGTCCGGAGGTACACAAATTTATAATCAATCATAAAATTTAGTCGTTTCAAAGTTAAAATTTTCCAATCGAAAAGGACGTTTGGTATTAATACCAGTCAAATTGAATTTAATTAATTCCGAAAGACGTCTGGTATATATGACAAACTTTTTTGTAGTTTGTAATGAAATTTTACTAGGTAATGAGAATATAAAAGGACAGAAGAGTTTGATTGGTGGCTCTCAGCTTCTGCTGGCTCTCAGCTTTTACTGCTATTGATACCGCTACCTGACTTTGAGTTTTCTGCTTCCGTGTTAGTCCGAGATTTTGTTGTTTTTCTATCCGGAGTTTGTATTTAAAGACATTAATCCTTTTGAACTTGTGAAAAAGTGAATTCCGACACTGAAGCCGTTCCAAGCAGGGTAAAGATATTTTAAGAATCACCATTTATTCGAAAATTTTCGTACCCCCGTAAACTAGAGATAGTTTGATTTTTTTTCAATTTCCAGACCGGTTGATTTTGTTATAGGGAAATTTCACTTTGTCCATGTTTTTTTCCTGATTTTGAATTCAACTTCCTGTCAAGTTGACACTCTTTTTAGTTTTTTTGTTGTATAATAACACCGATACTTAATAAGAGTTGATTTGTTCTGAAAAATTGTTTTTCATCATATTGCTATATAAATTAGTATTGAATATTCGCCGGTTTCACATTGAGATTACGATTTTATGTGTTTTCTTCACAGGACATTTATATTTAATTGATACTATTTAGGATTGTGATATATAACAATTTTATTTCCGAGCTTTATTTTGTTCGTCGATAATGAGTTACTTTTTCTTAAACTCTTGAATTTTATTTCCGGATTAGTAAGTTATACTCGTTTTTCAATATTTCCTTCAAATCCAAATGGTACCACAAACTTGCAAGAGGCTTAGACACAACTCGTTCGATTAACCGGCAGATTTGAACCGTTCTAAGGTCATTTCGCGAGCCAATTTATTTCTTCAATTGTCTAAATAATATTTTTGTAATATTTTCTTTAAATCCAAAGGGTACCTTGAACTTGCAAGAAGCTTAGCCACAACTCTTTCGATTAACCGGCAGATTTAAACCGTTCTTTCATCATTTCGTGGGCGAATTTATTTCTTTCTTGTCTAAATAATAGTTTTTCTCAATAAGTCCTTCAAATCCAAAGGGTACCTCGAACTTGCAAGAAGCTTAGCCACAACTTGTTCGAGTAACCGGCAGATTTGAACTGTTCTTTTAGCATTATATTTTATTACCGTCACATAAGTAGCTTCCTTATTGAATCCGAAGGGTTTCTTGAACTTGCAAGAGGCTTAGCCACAACTCGTCCAATTACCCGGCATATTTAGACGTTCGTTTCGTGGCTCAGTATATTTCATTCGTAACCTCTCGTGTCTCCGTTGAATCCAAAGGGTTTATTGAACTTGCAAGAGGCTTAACCACAACGCGTTCAATTACCCGGCAGATTCAGACGTTCTATCCCTGTTCCGTGGATCATTATATTTCATTATTATCGCGTTTTACCAGCTTCCTGTGCCTCCTTTGAATCCAAAGAGTATCCCGAACTTGCAATAGGCTTAGCCACAACTTGTTCAGTTACCCGGCCGATTTAAACTGTATTTGATAATCTGACCGGCCTCAACCGTTACACCCGTTACTATATTTTCCCCTTCATTTTGCTTATCCCTGTAGATTCAGAAATCAAAGGTCCACAGGGTATCAAGAGACTAGAGGATTAAAGTCCTGTTTCATTCGTTATCTACCGTAAACTTTTAACTGAAGGACCGATATTTGAAACATCCGTGTTGTAAATTTGATAGACAGATAGATAGATAGTTGGAGTGAATTCAACAAGACCCCTGGAATTTTTCGTAAACTCCATCTGAGGCTATCTGGAACTTTTGACGCTAAGGGTCAAGGTGCCGTGGAGCAGACCACGTTTAAAATCTGGCGCCCAAGCATTCCGTTGAAATATTTTAAGTGAAGGGTGTCCATAGTGACGTGTTCGTGTGGCAGGAGCCACGTGTAGGAAACAAAACACGTTACAAGTTACACAAATAACTATTATGTACTTTTTGTACTGAAACTCAGTAAGTTTCAGTTCAGCCGACTTAGAAATAGGTCACGTGTTTGTTTACATGATGTATTTCCTGGAACCGACCATACTATAGTATAGTTTCTCAAACCCATTTGAGTCTACATAGTATCGGTGAGGGGTGAATAAACAATGCCGACAAATGGTATACTGCTGGACCTGGCGGTGCGCCAAACGTAATCTAAAAAGGTAGAACGTGTCGCGGGACACACGGTAGGAACTTTAGTTCCTTTAGAGCAAAAATTATGTAATACATCTGACGTTATAGATAAATAATTTGCATATTCCTCGGTGGTCGAGTAGTAAGCAAACCAGACTCTCACGCGGTAGACCCGGGTTCGATTCCCCGTGAAGAAGTTTTTTTACTGTCAATTTAATTTTTAAATAATTATTCTGCTTGAAATTAATAACGACAACAGGTAGACGTTTGAAATATTTAGCAGAATATTCATTATTATAGATAATGGTACGGTACCCTTCATGAGGGAGTCCGACTGGCAACATCTACTTATAACAGCATCGTATATTTAAAAAGGGAAACCGTAGCATTATTCAAATTGGACATTCAAGAACTGTACATTTACCACAAAAAAATTAGTGGAAACATAAAATTGAATTGTTAAATTTTCAATTTAAAGTTATATTACAGTTTATAGAAATTTTAATTCTCTAGAATTTTTCTTAAGTGGGTGGTAGAAAAAATATGCTGTTCGACTCGTGCGATATGGCCATCAGATCCACACTAGTTGCACAAACTACTATTTCTATCAAAATATGCCCTTTTATATTTAAAAACAAGCTGCCAAATGTCAAATCAATTTATCCATCCATTTTAAAGTTATCTAATTAAAACATTCAAGTTTTCAAAATTTCAACACCCTGTATTTCGAAAAGTGAATGTGCTAGACCCCTCAATCCTCATATCATTTAGTCCAATTTTACGAGAGGAATATACATGCAAACGTTCGAGATGCTTATACCATTTTTTGCGCGATCGTATTGAAATAAATTCCGAATAAAATAATTCAAATTTCGAAACGAAATGTCAAAAGTGACATTTATACTTCTCGATCAGTTTAAAAAATATTTTGCATTTTGGTGAAATTGTTTTTTTATTTATTACTTTTTGCGCGATCGATCTTTTTTGTTTATTTACAGCATCGGTTGTCAGGTTGGTAGGTTGTGTTTACTGGTTTCTAAATCTAACACGTCGGTAAGTGATTTACTTACCGTTCAGACGTTCAGTCGGTAAGTAAACTACGTCTTAGCCCTACATACATTTAAGTGGTCCTAAATAATATATTATAGCCGGAGAGCCAGAGCCAAGAAAAGTGTTTCAATTTCTAAAGGCTGGTTTTTTGTTAAATCGTTGTAGCCGATGGGTACACAAACATGCTCCGGTCAGTCAAGCGTGCCGTAGAACAGGTGGCTCAGGTGCGATATTAAAGGTGTATCATTTGACGGGTGAACAAAATGAATTTCTAAGAGCTGAAAATTGTTATACAACTTCTCTATTGTATGAAATAAAAGTTGTGTTGGTCAGTCAGTTATACATTAGAACAGAGCTGGTCAGTCAGTCCGGATAGACGTATGATAAATAATTATTAGGTGCAATTCGTTTCTAAAACTTCAAATTTTGTCTGAGGGTTCAGAATCATGTATTGAACATCAAAACATCCGTCATTCATGTGTTCAGTAGAACAACGTCCGTCAGTCAGGTGAAAAAGGTAAAGGTATACCGCGCGCGCCGTTTGAGTTTTAGGCTGCGTATCACGCTATTTCTACGTTTAGTATTGTTATTTTAACAATCAGAAAACGTCATTTGATGTTTTAATTTGTGGTTCTATGGATAATTACCATTTGTATCGCATCGACAAACGATTTATTTAATCATTTGATACGTTTCGTGCGGTATTATTATGCAAAAAAATAAAAAATTGTGGATTCAGAAAAACTTATCTAACAAAAAACCAGCCTTTAGAAATTGAAACAGTTTTTTTGGCTCTGGCTCTTGGACTATTACTTCACCCATTACACAAAAAAAATAAGAAGATTGATATTTTTTAATGAACAGAATCGAACAGAACAATATAAAAAGTAATATATAGCATGAAAACACATTCACCAAAATGCAAATTATATTTTAAACTGATCGAGAAGTATAAATGTCACTTTTGACATTTCGTTCATTTCGAAGAAATCTAAACTATTTTATTCGAAATTCGAATACTTCAATACGATCGCGCAAAAAATGGTATAAGCATTTCGAACGTTAAGGGTAAAACAACCCTTACCGTTCTTGATACTTAATATACTATTTCGACGTCTGAACGGTAAGTAAATCACTTACCGACTTAGAAACCAGTAAACACAACCTACCGTCCTGACAACCAATGCTGTAAATGAACAAAAAAGATCAATCGCGCAAAAAAAAATTATGGAAATAATAGTAAAAATTTATCCGAACAAATTCAAGTGGATCACCAGCACTGCGAATACCAGCTTTGCATAGAATTTTAATGTAGCATCGGTGGTTCAGTGGTAGAATGCTCGCCTTCCAGGCGGGCGGTCAGGGTTCGATTTCCGGCCGAAGCATATGAATCGCTGCTTCGTAAACGAGAGATAGACTCAGGAGAGAGCACACGCACGCAAGCAAGGCACATAACGAAGCAACGTAACATAACGTAGCGTAACGTAACGCGTAACGGTCAGATCTTTTGCGTCGCAACCCCTGGTCGCTCGAACATAACCTGACGTAAAGAACTAAAGTCCAAAAAATGCTGATTAAAATCCCATTCATCGTCCTAGAATTACATAGCTATCTACTCCTCCGTTTCATGGATCTGGTTCCCATACTTTTTTACAACCAGTTAGATCAAAATAGGGATGCCATAAGCAATAGCATGTAACCACTAAAAGTCATTTATCATATATTATGAAATAATAAAATTAGCAGTGTAGAAATACAATTTACACCTACTCGTAGACAAAGTAATGGGAAACGTAATATGGACGTGTGCCAGATAAATATGATGTTAATTAAAATCACAACACACCACGTGCATACAACGTTCAAAAACAAAGTTACAAATTGTCGATATTTTCTAAAACAATTTATAATACACATTCAGCAACTGATATTAAACAAATGGATAAAATAATTTCGAAATGCTTCAAAGAGAAAAATGTCATAACCCATAGGATACAACTGTTTAATGAGGGAGGAGAACAGGATTTCTGAAATTATTATTATTTGTTATTTGAAAGTTATACAAGGAATATCAAATTTGTATATATATAATCATACACCCTTTTACCGTTAGGTGTCGGGTTTACATTTAATTTCAATTTTCATATATAAACGTTTTCCATGCTCTTCTGTCTTTTGCTAATACAGCTGCTTCTTTCCATGTCTTCCCTCTTTGTTGTAATATGTTACCCACCTCTTTATTCCATGTTTGCCTGGGTCTTCCCCTTCGTCTTTTTAGCTGTGTTTTTGCTTCGTATATTCTTCTTACTTGTCTGCTATTACCCATTCGTTGTATATGTCCCCACCAGCTCAATTGTCGTTGTTCAATAAATTACAAGATTGGTTCAACCCCCAATTCTTCTCTTATATAATTGTTGTTCTCTCAGCTCTACCAGAAGAATTCTTTCGGAGATAGCTTTCCATGTTATAATTTCATTTTCTATCTTCTTGTTAATATTACAGCCTACTCCAGCGGAAGCTCTTTCGTTCATTGTTACTCCACTATATATATATATATATCAAATTTGCATGAAGAAATATTTGAAATTTGAATAAAGTTTTTGTTGAATCAATTTAACTAGATGTGAGAAGTTGTTCATTTATTTATTTATCTATTTATTCAATATTCCAACAGGTTTTACGGCCATATTTCTGGAATATCTTATACAATCATCTTATCATCTAATTGATAATCCATTTGATAATCAAAAACATTTGTCGGTCTATACTTAGTCTATCTTACAGAAACTGGTTCAACTACACTCCATAGTTCTTTAGGTAATCCATTCTTATTTTTTTAAATTGCCTCAATGATACGGCAAAGTCAATAACCACTATTATATTGTTCGTAACATGGCTTCTGTGGAGAACACACTGATACTCTCATTATACCAAACATTGAATAATCGAAGCGGCACACAGTTAAATAAGCTCGCAGATGAAAAAACAGCATAGAAATATCAAATTCTTCGCGCAAATCAGTTCTTCTAAGAGTAGTGTAGTCCGGCCAATGATAATGTTTCTTAAAATATAAGTAGCGCACAAATTGATTTTGCACACGGCATAAAAATGCATCTGTGGTTGATTTCCCCATGTAACTGACCCAAACTCAACCTTTGGCCCTCATTTAATATTTTGATTGTACCCATGTTTGAAAAACGTGCGTCCCAATGTATACATTACCGATTGTTGAATATGTACGGCAAACGAAAGTTGGCTATTGTACCTCCCAAATCCTTAATTCTAATACACCTTGATAATTGTTCTTCACCCATCAAATAGTCAAAACTAATCAAATACATCTTGCGGGATATCGACATAACAAAACATTTACCAACATTAAAACATAATATATTTTTTTCACACCATTCGACTATACTTATTATTCTTTTGCAACAAAACACAATCTCTAACATTTTCTATCATGTCTGTACAACTGAAAATCATCGGCAAACAACAAAAACTCATAATTTGCAATACATTCCGATATATCATTAATAAACATAAAAAGAATTGAGCCTAAATTGGAACCTTCTGTGACCGCTGAATTTGCGTATTATTTGCGAATAACTGCGAAAAAATTGTCCTTAAGTACATTGCAAAATTTTTCTAGTGATACCCAGTAGTTAACTTCATCAAATGCCTTTTGAAAGACCGTATAAACGACTTCTAATTGCAATTTAGATAAAACAAACTATATTCCGTTTAGCTGTAACAAATCTGGATTACCTACTTTTAACCATATAAATATCATTGCGGATGATAGCAGCTACTCCATTCAGGCTGTGAATAATGTTAAGTATTTGGGTGTTACAATCGACTCACATCTTAGGTGGGAAGAACATATAAAATCAATTGTAAAAAAGTTACAAGTAATACTATATAAAATAAAGTGTTTGAAAAAACTACTACCTGAACATTCCTTAAAACTTTTATACTATGCTCTCGTCCAAAGTCATCTTCGATATGGAATAGTGGTATGGGGAGCTGCATCCAAAACTCACATGCACTTATTGGAGATAACACAAAAACGTTTTCTAAAGGTCATTCTATCCAAACCATACCAATATTCATCTCAGTTGTACATAGATGCTAAAGTGATGGATATAAGACAATTGTTCTATTATTGTATACTTAATAAATTTCGCAAGGCAAAGGACTCATTCCCAACATCGCTACACTCCTATGATACCCGCCAGAAAACACATTACCCGGTACCTCATATGACAAAAACGATCGCCCAACAGTCTTATACTTACCTGGCCCCAAAATTATACAACTCGTTACCGGAATCATTAAAATTATTAGCCAACGTGCATATATTTAAAAATAAATTGAAGTTGTATATTTTACAGAAATCTAGGCATGAGATACATAATTATATAGAAATAAGAATGTAGTATATGCAAACTCTGCAAATAATCCTAAATTTTTCTCTTTTCTCCTATTGTTTTCATTTACTCGTGTGTATATTGTGAAATGACAAAAGTTGGATATTGCATGTAAGATGTTATATGTAAGTTATTTGTTTTCTCTTTTTTGCTATTTACTTATGTATTATTTTTTTTTGTTTATTCATAATAATGTAACAAATCCTCAATATTCTAATATTTCTACTCGAAACAAGTGTTCACTCACTTATCGAGTATACTATTCTTATCATTCGTTTTCTCTGTTTTGATTTTGATTGTAAGGATTTTAATTGATTAAGAATAAACTATAAATTTATTGTCAAATACATTATTAACCGACTCCGTGTAAATTTGTGTTAATTGATCTACCCAACATAAATCCGTATTGTTGATCTACAATTTTATTTTTAACATAATATATAGCTTTTAACAGGCCTTTTAGGCCCATAGCTTTGTAATTCCTCTCCATACTTTTCTATCTTCGGCCTTTTCTCTCCATCGGTTCACATTCTTATCTTTCAGGTCTCTTAGTACAACTTCCCTCCATATTTTCCTTGGTTTGCCTCTTTTCTTCTTGCCTTCCGGAACTCTCCATGCTATTTGTTTCACTATTCTTCTTGATGTAATAGTTGCATCTATTTTGGGTTCACGATAAATGTTATATAATTCTTCGTTAGTCCTTTTCATATACACCCCTTCTACTTTTTTTCCTCCCAGAATTCTTCTTAACATTTTCATTTCCCATGTAATTACACTTTCTCTCTGTTTTTTGTTTAAAACCCATGTCTCACAACTATACATTATCGTAGGCTTCAATATAAATAGTACTGTACAATCTTAGTTTTGATTTCCTTGACAGATGCTTTGACCGGACTAGGTGATTTATTGCTCTTGCACTTTTATTAGCTTTCATGATTCTATTTTTAATTTCCTTTTCTTCACTACAATCACTATTTAACAGGGTTCCTAGATATATAAACTCTTCCACACATTCAAATTCGATGATTGCTCTTTGAGCTTCTACTCTAAATTTGTCATTTGTTGTCTGGTTTCCGAGTGTCATCAGCTTACTTTTCCGTTCGTTTATTGTAAGTCCCATTTTAGCAGCCGCTCCTATTAAATTCTTTGTTATTTCACCCAATTCCTTCCCTGTTCTTGAAATTATGGCCATATCGTCCGCATAACAAATAACTTGATGGCTTTTATAGTAAATGTGTCCCTCTCTATTCAATCTGCTGTCTCTTATAATTTTTTCTAATGCAAGGTTGAATAGTAATGTTGAAAAGGGGTCACCTTGCTTCAGACCTGTTTCTATTTCAAAATTTTCTCAGCCTTCACCTCTGATCTGTACACTACTAGTAGTTTTGATGAGAGTCATCTTCACAAGATTCACCAATTTTCTTGGGATCTCGAACTCATTCAAAGCCCTTAACAGGTTACTTCTGCCTGCTTGAAATCAAGGAAAAGTACTAGTACTGGTATTTTGTACTCATATCATGATGTTAAAATTTCCTTCATTGTACATATCTGATCTGTCGTTCCTCTCCCTTTTCTGAAACCAGCTTGGTATTCTCCTATTACTTTTTCTGAGATCGGATCTAATCTTTTCTTAATCATAATAGCTAGGACCTTATATACGACATCTCATGAGGATATTCCCCTGTAATTATTACAATCAGTTGCATCTCCTTTTTTTAGAATAGGTATTATCAGAGAATGGTTCCAATTTTTGTGCATCCTTTATTTTTTCCATATTTCCAGTATTAATTCGTAAATTTTTTGTTTCAGTTCTTCGCCGACATATTTAATATTTTCTGCTGTAATTCTGTTCATACCAGGACATTTGTTGTTCTTGAGTTGAGCTATTATTTCATCAATTTCCTGTCTAGTTGGTTCTGGAACTTCTATGTTTATGCACCCGTAATCTACTTCTTGTATGTTTTCTACTCCATCCGTGTTTAGCGTTTGTTCAAATTATTCCTTCCACCTCGCTCTTATTAGCATAACTATATGAACGCGAATATAAAACTTGCTCGAAAAGTTTAGCTGGGACACACCCCTGTAGTTTTCTATATTACAATAATACATTTCCAACCAGATGTATGGATTGGAGTGTATGCTGTTGATAATTTCCATTTTTCTGTAAAAATGCATTTTGTGAAATTAAATTGAAGATATGTAATAGAGGCTTTTCAAATAATCCTCACATCCTTTCAAAATGGATAGAGGAAGACCATCAGATCCAGCCGATTTTTCAGTATACATTTCTTATAGCCTCATAATCAATCTCACCCACATTATGAGATACCTATTTAAAAGTATATGCTCACAATTGCCAAATCTTTCATTACAGCAGGTTACAGCTAACACATCCATTGTGCCTACTTACTCCTACATAGTTCTAAGGAAAGTACCAAGTCCTCCATCATTTGGAGAAATTTTGGGATATTTGCAAGCTTTAGCTTAGGTATATTCACCTTTTGTATTTAGTTCCCTCCCAAGTATTGTTATAATATCACTGTAATTAATGTTTCCTACTATGGATACTTGGTAAATAATAGGTGAGGAAGGGCCTCTGAATAGGTGGTGTTGCTGGTCACTAGGTGTGTCATCTTACAGGAATAAAACAACTACCTGTAGCAGTGGGACAAGTTCTGTTTATTACTTCACTTTACTAGTATACATTAAACTACTTATTACTAACACTAATATTAATAGTAATTGTAATGATTAAAATGATTAAGACAATTAAAATAATTAGAATGGAATTAGAATGGAATGAATCCTAAAACACTATCGTTAACATATTTATACGACGAGTCAAGTTCATCATTGGTAAATATAAATCATACTGTTTATGTTTATTTTACGCTCTGAACTTGACTTCGTACGTGCAACCTTCCTATTTCCTATTTATAAAACGATTCATGATTTATTGGAATTAGCTTCAAGGGAATTTATTATTTATATTATTGAAACTTATTGTTTTGACTAAAAGACATCACATCACTTTTATTAGTTTTCCAAGCTGCACATTGGGCAGAATTGAAATATTGGGTTTGAAGTCTATTGCTGTAAGTCCGTAAAATCAAAAATCAGATCAGTTGCCTCAAAAAATTCAACCGACTGCTACCTGAGTTATAACATGGGTTGGTATTCTGTTTTTTGGGATTCGAAATACCGGCCAAGAAATTGGTGGAAAAACGCTTCCATGTATGTGAGGTTGATGTTGAAATATGAATCCCTAGTGAATAACTTGTATACTTTGGCAAGTTCATCTGAAACCGTGAAAGTAATGCAGTCGAAAACATTTGACATTGCCACGTTTAACTATGAAAAAACTAAAGTGATAATAATTATGTAGTGATAATAATTATAAATGGGTCTTTTTATTATTGACAATATTGAAAATATGATTAAACGTTAATTTTATAATGTACTTGTTTCCTTGGATTTATTCTATTAACATTATTTTTTCAATTTATGAATACTTAAAGATGAACACTTTTCCAAATTTGTTACGGGCTTCTTTAAGCTGGCACCGTTGTACGAAAACCATAATGACCACACCCTACGAATTACATAATTGGTGATTTGTATCGACCAGCTGACTTCTTATTGGCAAGCGCGTGCGTGAGATCTTCCCTCTCACTTCGTCAATTGACTGATATCGATTTATCCAGTGGTGTTGGTATTGTCAGTGACCTTTGTTTTTTCAGTTTTACTTGGTAAAATAGGTACCGTACGCCATTTGTACGTTTGACAGATAGGCGCCATGTTTTTCCTCGCCTCTTACCGATGCCGCATAGCTTCACATAAACTTGCCAAACTATATTTGTTGGTAGGCGGAACTTTGCTTGCAATAAACTGAAGTCAGTTCAATGCAAAATCCCAATGTGTCAGTTATCAACCTGCAATAGTTATTCATGTATTTAGAGCGCAGAGATCTTTTAAAAGCGGCAAATTCAATTTACACCCGTAAAACACACATATTTTTCCTATAGTCTTGCGTAAAACGACTAATTACTATATTACTGGATTTTTAATTCACGCTCTAGAGCAAAAGAAAGAAATGTTTTTCACTTGCTTCAAATTCAATTTACACCCGTAAAACACACATATTTTCCCTATAGTCTTGCGTAAAACGACTAATTACAATATTACTGGATTTTTAATTCACGCTCTAGTCTAGAGCAAAAGAAAGAAATGTTTTTCACTTGCTTCAAATTCAATTTACACTCGTAAAACACACATATTTTTCCTATAGTCTTGCGTAAAACGACTAATTACAATATTACTGGATTTTCAATTCACGCTCTAGAGCAAAAGAAAGAAATGTTTTTCACTTGCGTCTTACATTTACAAATTTGGTTAGATTATTCATGATGACGGAAAACAATAAATGAATGTCAAGTTACCAGTTACTTCTTTATACATTTTAATCGGCAATTTAATTACCACCAAAAATGGTGGTTTAACTATAGTTAATTGAATTCTGATGTGACTGTTATATAACCTATAATTTTACAACTTTTTATTGTTTACAATGGAAAACGTAGATTATTTTGAAGAGTTAACGGATGATGAGGATTTTCTAGAAATGATAAGAGAAGTAGAAGAAGGTTTATTTACTTATTTGTATACGACTTTTATACCTTATTGAGATTTTATGCTGGGTTTTAGGTTTAAGGAGAAACGCTCGCATATTTCGAGCAAGAAAAAATCATTTTGAAGAGTGGACGTAAAATGATTTCTTTGGTAGATTCAGAATATCAAAAGGCACTGCAATTTAATTTTTTCATATGGACCACCGCCAGTGCCTTGAGCATAACATTTTTCGTCAGAATACTTTTTTTGACTCCTCTTTTAATATTACTATATTTATTCAACAGCACGTCAGTTGTTCGGTGTGTAGTTACACTGATAAAATTAAATTCTTCAGCCAACTGAAGTCACAAGTTTTTCTCAAATTTTTCTTATGCCGAGAACTTTCTGCATCCGTTTTCTTACACTCTATAACGTTTTTATACTTAGCAACTAGAGAAATCAGCGTCGATTCTTCAGATGCACTGACATTTGGAGTACCTACGCTTGTTTTCTTTATCTGCCATCTTTTCACTACCAAGAGAACACACAAAATGATATTTAACGCCAAGCACGCTTTTGATCATTGACTGTCATTGATTAACGATTTCACAGTATACAAAAACTGTGACGATTTTCCAAGCTAGTACCAACAAAATTAATAAAATTCTTGAATTTTACTAGAGATTCGGATAACCAACATAAAAATATTAATTTGACTGTGGTTCAACTGATCACAACACGAACATCTTTCGTACAACGATTGATTGATTTGACTATGGTCAATATGTGAACCTGGTTCAGTTGATCAATTGGTTAACTACGTTACACACAACTGGCCCTAAATAATCGAGCGAAAAATATTCTTTTTTTTCACTCTAAAGCGTAGCAATCCTCAACATTTATCAACTCTACGATTTCATTTGATCACAGTTATTAGCCATTTTCGCGCGACTGTTGAAAATATTTCATTTCTTGGTATCTCATAAATGAATGTTAACTCTGTTGTTTTTTGTTTCAGTACAAGCTAGCGGCGGTATGATCATCATATTGAGATTAGTATTAAAAATAACTAAGCCAAAGAATTACAACGATCTGGATATATATTGTTGTGACAAATTTGTACTAGTTAATAAAACTTAGATTTGTAGCTAATGTAATTGATAATGTAATTCTGATATAGAAAAATTCAAGTATATAAAATGGTTGTTATAGTTAGTAAGGGTAACTAGATATTAGAATTGTATAGAGTTTTTTTTTATTAAATCACGATTGAATTGAGAAACTTACTTTTTTCCACCATTCAACCTCACATTAAATTAATGGATATTACTATTAAGTATTTTAAACAGTATAAGGTGGCAAAGGAAGGAATCTACTTTAGCAAAATGGAGAGGTACTTTGAACCTCTAAGAATCATCAAAAGAACTACTACTCCTAGAATTTAAAATACTGTATGTATGTAATAGTGGATACAAATTCTAGTGGAGGGTTGTAATGAAAGTATTTGAAATGCACAAAGAGTGATCAAACTATATTTAACTACCCTCACCGGGTAGGCAACTAAAACTCGGAATTTCACGGAATTTCAAAATGATTCACATCATAATTCACATCTTCACTCTTTAATTTGTTCACCCAATCCTGTACGAAGCCAATATACAATAGAAATCCCATTTTGGGGTCGGATTCTAGCCCACTCTGGTTTTGAAGGCAACGAGATGGCGGATGCACTGGGGCGGCCCGGGCCCGACCATGGGCCTAACAAAACAAAAAATACGCAAGGAGACAGAGAAGTGGCTGAGGAATCAGCACCTCGCTCATTGGAATGCTCTGCAGGGTCCTAGACAATCCAAACTTCTACTGAAGGGATGGACTGATGGACACGCCAGGGCAGCCACTGAACTACCAAGGAGTGAGCTAAGGAAGATAGCAGGACTCCTAACAGGGCACTGCTGTATGAGGAAACACCTCCACAACTTAGGAGTAGAGGAAAGTTCCCTATGTAGGGGCTGCGGCATGACTGACGAAACGTCAGTCCATGTTCTCTTAGAGTGTCCACACTGCGCTGTACTACGCAGGCGAATCTTCGGAGTACCTGTTATGGCCCCTGGAGACACAAGCAGACATCCATTGAAAAAGGTTGTGGCCTTTATTGAAGG
The DNA here is from genome assembly GCA_910591675.1 of Galerucella calmariensis. Classification (NCBI taxonomy): domain Eukaryota; kingdom Metazoa; phylum Arthropoda; class Insecta; order Coleoptera; family Chrysomelidae; genus Galerucella; species Galerucella calmariensis. Next base: position 159,363 of record CAJUYG010000189.1, read on the forward strand.
GCTCGGTTTCATGGATATCTAGGTAGCAGGAATGGCACAATGGGCCCGCCAGTGGCCTCAGTGTCGGAACCTTGGCTTGAGTTGTCCAGGACACCAACACCAAAACTTTTCAACCATTCTAACCTACAAAATGTGGTTAGTCTTAATCATGGAGATACTTTCAAGAGGAGATGACACAGTCGACTATCTTATAATAGGAAAGTGGTATCACATGAGTGACATTGTGATGTTAGCAATATGGCGTCGACGGCAGGGCCGAACTATATAAATTTTCAATCAATAAAAATATATTCACTAGTGAAATTCTTTTTCACCTAGGTATAGCGTAGCGGCTTTTTGAATGTTTGATTAGAGGTGGTTAAGTGCACATTATCGTCCTTTTGACAAGATGAAATTGATAATATAGAAACACTGTATTTTGTTGGCTGCCAAGAACCTCTTTTCACAAATCTCAACCACATATCTCTTATTGATGGAGTTCTTAGAAATATATTCCAGTACAGTCCTGTTTCGATTGTTTACTAACCTATGATATGTTTTTCCTGATGATTTTTTCGTATTTATACTGTCTCTACTTGTACAACTTCGTGAAGCAGAAGAAACCATTATTGTTCAATTATTAAAATAGAAAAAAACGACACTAACAAAAAGAAAATCCAAAAATACCCAATTCACATCCACAAAACAATACTAATGTTAAGTTGACAGAGAAGTGGTAGTAAAATGGCGAAACCGATACCACTTTTATGACAGACTTAGCGACTCCTCTCAATACTAGCTCCATGGTCTTAACTGTGTGTGTGTGTTGTGTTTTAATCACTCTTGCTTGTCATTTGTCCCGATTCGATAAGAAAGTGGTTGAAAGAGTGATTAGCGCAATGACGTGGTGAGGGATGAAATTTTAATCACTCGCCTAGTCACGCCATCCATGTTTCGGATTCTATAAAACCAAAATCAACCACGGCTATTAAACTTCGTACGCTCAATCACCGTGATTAAAGTAGTTTGAAGGTATCATGCGAAGTTAGCCGACTCTGGCGTTTTTGACAGAACTTGCGCCGAAACGCATTAACGTCAAATTGCAAATTCGAAATTGTTAAACAGAAAGCAAACAAGAAATAACATCAATAAACATTTCACAAACTAAACAGTGTTTACTGTTGAAAATAATTACCCAATACGCTAATCACTCTTTTAACCACTTTCTATTAGAGTAAGATCCCAGGGCCACCAGACGTCACGTATTTTCTGACGAAGGAAATGTGGACGATTGAGTAGTGTTAGTATGTACTAAGAACACATGCCTACCTGCTAGCTTGCTTAGACGGCCAATTTTCAGGTATCAGGTAATCAAGGTACATGAAAACATTAATTACCTCACATAAATTCTCCGAGCTGAATTTTGCATATATTTCAGGCAATATCCTTAAAAATAAGTCGCTAATACTCCCCGACACTTTCCGTCGGCCATACTGCTTTGCAGACGCTATAAAGCTCCCAAAATAATTACTTAGCTTCACGTAAATTATGATGCTTCATTTTCATATATGTCCATCAGACAACTATCTTGAAACCGTTCACAAAAAGACAGACCGATCCAAGGGGCCAATCATCCCCTAAACTCAATTTTAATGCCTCTGTGGGTAGGAGCGCAAGGGCATTATCCACGCGCATGAGACTGAGTGAGACAGATGACAGATTGAGATCGCGGGTAAAGTGACCCCCACTTTGTGAGACACTCTCATCTGAGCTGGTGATGACAATGACGATTTAGATATTCAATATCAAGATTGGCTGGATGATGAATCGATTCATTTCAATGACGATGATGATGAAGATTAAAGGCACTACTCAACAATGTTGAGAGATTAATATTTTTCTACTTTGTATTTTTTTATGATTAATTCCCAATAAATTTAATAATTAATTGAAAAAAATTGCTGTTATTCAATAAATTTGTTAGCACTATCGAGTTTTGGACATTTCTTTGAAAATAAAATTGAAGTTTACTCGAAATTATCAGAATAGCTTGCAGGATAAAATTCTAGAATTATTGTAGTCAAATGAGCATTTTTGTGTAATTAATTTTCAATTGTTTACCTGATTTATTAATTTTTAGTTGATTTTTTTTAATATTAATAATTGAAATAATGATATAAGTACACTGTGAGAGTGAGAGAGAGGTCAATATATCCTAATACATGTCTCACTTAGTCTCATGCGCGTGGATAATGCCCTCGCGCTCCTACACACAGAGGCAATAAAATTGAGTTTGGGGGATGATTGGCCCCTTGGATCGGTCTGTCTTTTTGTAAAAGGTTTTAAAATAGTTGTCTGATGGACATATATAAAAATGGAGCATCAGAATTTACGTGAAGTTAAGTAATTATTTTGGGAGCTTTATAGCGTCTGTAAAGCAATATGGCCGACGGAAAGTGTCTGGGAGTATTAGCGACTTATTTTTAAGGATATTGTCTAAAATATATGCAAAATTCAGCTCGGAGAATTTACGTGAGGTAAGTAATGTTTTTAAGTAGGTATCTTGATTACCTGATACCTGAAAATTGGCCGTCTAAGCAAGCTAGCAGGTAGGCATGTGTTCTTAGTACATACTAACACTTCTCAATCGTCCACATTTCCTTCGTCAGAAAATACGTGACGTCTGGTGGCCCTGGGATCTTGGACTATTTAGAATCAGGCCAAATATTAATTAATAATAATCCGTTGATAATAGAGTCAATAATTATAATAATAATTATAATAATGGATAATTTTTTTAATATGACTAGGGGACCCGACAGATGTTTTCTTTATTTTTGAAGTATTATCACAGTTTCCTGTAATATAGTCGTATTTAATAATCATATTATTACCTGTATTGGATGGAAAAATAAAATAGTATAGTTAAATTTCTTATAGAAGGGATATGTGTGAAGAAAATAGGTTTTCTTTAATATTTTTTTCAATTAAGCACGCTTTGCGTGACTATTGGCAAAATTTCACACTTTTTAGTCTGCCATGATTAAAATATTGTCAAGAAAAAGGCCAAAAAAAGTAAACTTTTGTTGGAATATATTTTGTGTACAAAGATAAGAATTGATGTAAAAATGAACTTGAATGTCGTTTCTTTGTTTTCAGGTGAAGTTGTTACAATAGTATACTAAATAAGATGTTTTCTTTGATAAGAAATTAACAAAATAAAACTTTGTTTTCAGAAGCAACACATTCATTTATTTTATCCCAAACCAGAAGATATAGTCTTATAATTGAGGTTATGAAATCAAACAATTTTATTTTGTAAAATCTACATTGTAACGCGTTTCGCTAACACAGTAGCTTTTTCAAACGTTGGAGGTATAATGAGAAACTTTCTATTTATACAGTGCCTTAATACTAAATTATACGGAAATTTAACAATAAAATTATAATCTATTTACAAGGAAATGAAAAGAATTTGTCTAAATATGGAATTAACTAAAGAATTTAACAAGTTTACCTGGAAACTCATTCACAACCATCCTACTGGAATATTTCTAGGTAAAAAGGTTTAATAATGGAGAATTGTTAATATCAAGCTGGTCGTTAAGAAGATTATCTGAATATTTGTTTTCATTTATCTCTAGGGCTTCTAAAAGATTTAATTTGAAGGATTTAGTTTCTATATGCAAAATTTCAAAATTTGAATCGAAAGAGTGTTGGTTTGCTAATAAATGATTTGAATAGTTGGAATCTAATTTTTGATTGTCATAACTACGTTTGTGTTCTGAAATTCTAGTTTTAAAATTCCCAAAAGTTCTACCTATATAAATTTTATCACAGTCGTCATTACCACATTTTAATTTATAAACTCCTGATTTATTTAGTTTTGAAGATTTGGATTTGTTGTTTTTAATGAATTTGGATAAATTGTTGTCAGTTTTGAAGCAAATATTCAAGTCTAAAGTTTCTAAAAATGATTTTATTTTTAAAGATGGTATTCCAAAGTAAGTTAAGCTTTTAAATTGGTTATTTTTGTTTTTATCAGAAGGAAATACTTGTTCTAGAGTATGTTTTCGTATCTTTTTATTTATGATGTTGTCAATTAAATTTGGATCGTAATTATTATTAACCGCTATTTGCTTTATTATATTTAGTTCTGTATTGTAATTGTCAATATTCAATGGAATTGTTAAAAGTCTATGTATCATACTATTGAAAGCTGCTAATTTATGACTGATTGGGTGGACTGAACTATTATGAATTGTAATGTCTGTATGTGATGGTTTGTGAAATATAGAAAAGTCATGTCTATTATTTATATTTGAAATTGTAAGATCTAGAAAGTTTATGGACTTATTTTGTTCAATTTCTACTGTAAATTTGATATTTTTATGTATTGAGTTAATGTGAGTAATGAAGTTATCTAATTGTCTTGTAGTACCAGTGAAGCAAATTAAATCTTTTAGAAGCCCTAGAGATAAATAAAAACAAATATTCAGATAATCTTCTTAACGACCAACTTGATATTAACAATTCTCCATTATTAAACCTTTTTACCTAGAAATATTCCTGTAGGATGGTTGTGAATGAGTTTCCAGGTAAACTTGTTAAATTCTTTAGTTAATTCCATATTTAGACAAATTCTTTTCATTACCTTGTAAATAGATTATAAGTTTATTGTTAAATTTCCGTATAATTTAGTATTAAGGCACTGTATAAATAGAAAGTTTCTCATTATACCTCCAACGTTTGAAAAAGCTACTGTGTTAGCGAAACGCGTCAACCAACACGTTACACGTTACAACCAACAATTTTAGAACCTACTCGACTAACTGCGACAACTGCCACACGAATTGATAATATTTTTTTCAACTTGGACGCTAACTGTTTATTTGAGGCTTTTACAATAGAGATGGGACTGTCCGATCACAAAGCTCAATTTTTAGTTATGAATATGGAAAGGCCTATTACTCATGATCAATACCAATTACGAAGATCGTTATGTAAGTCTAATAATTAACAATTCACAAAATATTTACAAAATTCTACTCTAAACGAAATTTAAAGAAAGACTGACCAACATGAAGAATTTACTTTCTTAGAAGAAACAATTAGTTTCTGTTTTGAAAAATCATTTCCTGTAAAATGTAAAAAATTAATAATAAAAAACAATATAAAGGATGGTTAACTCCAGGAATAAAACAGTCTTCAAAAAATAAAAGATTCTTATTGCAAATCAAAAAATTTACAAGAAATGTTGCTATATTGCGATATGTTAAAAAATATTGTCAGGTATTAACTACAACAATAAAAATAGCAAAAAACATCTACTTTCAAAATATGATAATGTCATCGAACAGCAAGTCGAAGACAACTTGGGAACTAGTTACACATTTTGAAAAAAAGACCATAGTAGGAGGGAAAATTTATGTCTAAAAATAGACGATATTTTTATAACGAACCCTAACAAAATTGCTGAAAAATTCAACCTTCACTTTCAACAAATTTACAGCAAAACCATTCCCCTGGGCCAAAGCAAAAATAGTAGCTATAACTATCTGCAACAAATGGAAATCAATAATGCGAGCTCCCTTTTTTTAAATCCTTTGACAGAAAGTGATATTTCGGAAAGGATTTTGGCCCAGAAACCAAAAAAATCTTCAGGATTAGATAATATCCCAATTACATCAATAAAAGAAAATGTTGATATTTTAAAAGGACCTTCAACCTATTTGTTTAACATGTCGCTCGTCAATGGAATTTTTCCTGATGCTTTTAAGAAATCAGTAGTCATACCTTTACACAAAAAGGGTGATAAGTTTGATCCGGGCAATTATCGTGGTGTTTCCTTATTATCATCTATTTCAAAATTATTAGAATGGTGTGTAAACAAGCAATTAATTTCTTATTTAAATAAATACAAAATACTCACTCAATGTCAATTAGGCTTTAGAGAGGATCTTAGTACCACTGATGCAACATTTGCTCTAATTGAGAAGTTACATGAAATCTTAGAACTTAAACAATATCCGTTAGGTATATTTTGTGACTTGTCAAAAGCCTTTGACTGCGTTGACCATAAATTGTTATTAGAAAAGTTGTATTATTATGGTATTAGAGGTGCTCCACATGATTGGTTTGAGTCCTACATATCGAACCGTAAAATGTGCGTACGAATTAATCATACCGTCAATAACAGGTGCGATCAATACTACTCGAGTTGCATCGATGGGTTCCTCAAGGATCTATCTTGGGACCAACATTATTTCTTATATATATATATATATATATGATGATTTGGTTGTAAATTTTCCCAATGCTTATTTTTCTCTTTTTGCCGATGATACCAGTATAATTGTCAGCGGAATAAGCAAAGATTCTTTATTACTTTCTTCTCCTACCGTCATGCAAGGCGTATCGGATTGGTTTCTCGCTAACAGACTAGCATTGACATCGGCAAAACTCAAAATATATCCTTTAACCTATATCGAGACTCTGACGAAGTTGCTATAAATATAGGTCAACAAACTATCACCTCTTCTCCTAACATAAAATTCTTAGGCATACACATCGATAACAAGCTTGACTGGAACTTTCATATAAATCAACTGAACAAAGCAAATATGTATTTGCTCCTTGAATAACATCACTTTGTCCTGACTTGTCTTGATGACCAGACTTTGCAGTTATATCGAAGTTAGTTTTTTGTTCAGTCGAAATTTTGATAATTTTTCACTTACGTTATTCATAATTTTGTTCTCTAAGGATTCTTCGTTTGTAGGTACGTTACTTCTAGCTGCTCTACTAAATAAAAGCTGGCGCGGTAAGCCTAGTATTTCATATCTGAATGTATTTATGTGATCCAAAACGTCGGAGTCATCTGCCTGCCTCATTAGGTTTTTCGTATTGGATACATATTTTTCAGCACGACCATTTGACGGTGGGTAATGCGGCAATGCTGCTTGAAGTTCCATTCCCTACTGAATTCTTTGAATTCTCACAAGCTGTACTTGAGGTCCATTATCAGTTTCGAGAACATTGGTTAGTCCGTGAATTGCGAACCATTTTTTGAGAACGTTTATTTCCTTGCTTGTAGAGCTCTTTGGCTCTTCAATATCATGAAATCCTAGTCTAATCGCAAATTAGTAGATATTCTTTATTAGCAATCGTGAAGATATCTGAGTCGGTGATTTCCCATGGTAACGTAGGAATCTCTTTAAGAGTTGGAGCCCAAGTTTTGCATTTTCACACAAAATCGGTGATATACCTTTACATACTCAGCCAAAATACTGATGATCTTGCTCGGTACAAAAATTTTTTCATCCCGTGGATGTCTCCAAGTATTTTTGGTTTATACGACGGATTCTCGGCAACAGTCGTTCACTTTTACGAGTGATAGATCAGATACAGATACAGAGTAGGGAGGGTGAATGTGAAGGCTAACAGCACTTGGGCCACATGTGACCCATTGTACATCCTCCCGAGGAGT
>CAJUYG010000189.1:176830-188214 GCA_910591675.1 Galerucella calmariensis
CTACAATTCTTACCATAAATTTAGCATTAAGGTGAATTTGGTAAAACAAATGGCAACCAGAGTTATGAGTCTTTCCGACCCCATTTTCAAAGAGAAGAATCGTGATATACTTTTCAATTTGTTCCTTGATAATTCCTATCCCAAATCCTTATTAAGAAAGATCATTTTCAATACATCATCTGTTTTAACAGATAATCCATCACTTCCAATAGTTGAAGCAGGTGCAACTGATCAGAATGCTTCCTCCATCTCTGAAATAGTTCCCTCTTCTATTTCTACAGTTTCTTTACCATACATAAGGGAAGTTACTCCCAGACTTACTAAGATTTTTTCACAATATATAGACAATATTAAATTTGCTTGTAAGAGTTCCTTAGTGTTGAAATCTATATATAATCCTCTAAAAGACAAAATACCTATCTCTGATAATAGTAACGTAGTATATAAACTTTGTTGCAAAGATTGTAATTCTACATATATTGGCCAAACCTCTCAGAAATTGTCCTGTCGTATATCTCTCCATAAGAGTGATATAAGACTTCATCCTGAAAGATGTTCTCTTGCTAATCATGTTTCCTCTTTAGACCACAGAATTGATTTTGAAGGGATTAAGATCCTTTCAAGAGAAAATAATTACAATAAAAGATTATTCTTAGAAATGTCTTATATTTTTCAAGAGGATGACAGGATTAATAGGAAAACAGACATTCAAAATTTAAGTAATCTTTACTCTCTCCTTTTAACCTTAGATAAACATAATTATCATAAACATTCAAATAATAATTACAATAATTTTTAATTTTTAATAAACTTTGATACCTCCCCCGTATTCAATAATTTTCAATTATTTTTGATAAAGTCATTACTTCTTCTTCTTTTTACTGTATCTCGTATAAAAGAAGATCTATTCTTAACCTATTTTCGATAATTAGTCGAAGGCCACGTGTTTGTGTGGATTCTTCACTTTGTTTTAACAATGAATTTTTATATTTTAACTTTTTAATTGTTTTATAATGTGACTGTATGTGACTTAACTAGGGCTCTTAAAGCCAATTGGATTGTTTTTTCCTAAAATAATTTGCTAATGCTTATCCCGAGTATAACATCAAGGATACATTCTCGATTAGCGTAAGTTATAAAACTGTGTAGCGAACTGTTTTGTAAATTATGTCTTTTCTCACTTTTGTAGTTCCCTGAAGATGTAAATAAATATTTACGAAAGCTTGGAAATCTAAAAAGAGTACTCTTTTCCTTCATATTGCTGCTTACCTCAATATTTTTCTGTTTGTATATATATATATATATATATATATATATATATATGTATGTAAATCGTAAAGTTTGGGGACATTTTCAACAGCCAATTTTTTTTGTATACATAAGTATACATTTACGTTAACATCAATATAAATATGAAAATTTTGGAAAATGTTTGTTTTTCTGGAAGTTTGCAATATACTGTGAAGTTCGGGGACTCCAATTCTTTATGAGAAATAGCACATAGAAATTTTTTTAAACAAAAACATTATTCTCATACCCGTATTATTATATGGCTCATTATATAATGCATTACTCACATAATATCATCCACCCCGCCCTCATATTGATCCAAAATAACAGGGTGGTACTGGACGTATTTCGTAAAAAACGAACTTTGCGATTTTCTTTTTTTCTATTTACGCGCTGTTGTAATCGAAAAAACAACATACTGCCCAAACCTTTTTTACTGTAGATAATAAGCAAATGGTGTTTTTCAATTGGGCGTGGTCACTTTCTTGTTTTCCTCACAAATAAAGACCTATAGTTTTTCTAATTTTTTTCTTAGGTGTTGTTAATTCAGTCATGATATCGTTAAATCAAATGATCATCAAATTATAAATATTTGGGATAGATTCAACTATAGAAAATTTGTAGCATCTTACATAATTTCTTATAAAAAAGCGTCCATAAATGTATGTATGATGGTGTGACATTCACTGAGACCTGGAAGATCTACTTAGTTCCTGAGGAATGTCTCAGAGACTAGTATCTCCTTAAGTCCTATTTCCCTGAGGAATTTTAGAAGAACGTCCATAAATAGCTTAGTACTCTAGTCGAATAATAAGATGATCAATTTTAATAATTTGGTAAAAGAATTAGAAACTGTATCAAATGCTGACCTGTTTGAGTACAAAGAAACAAAGTGTAGATGTTAATTTTATCAATTCTGGAAAATTACAAAAAGCTTCTTTCGCTGACTAGATGTTAATTAAAAAATATTGTGGCAAGAATCATTTTATTTGATCCAAACAAAGAGTTTACAAATTACTTGAAAATTGTGAAATTCCAATATTTTTCTGTAAAAAAATAAAAATTATCATACAATCAAATAAACCCATATGCATTTAACGTGAATGCTAATGTCTAACTGAGATATGTAGCTGTCATATCTCTAAAATGGGCTTATTCTGTACAAACATGTGAGCGGTAACAGTGCTGTAAATCTTCAAGGTTGAGAGATGTTACGAAAAAGCTATTCTGTACGCTTTTGATGTAACTTACATCGATGTATAATAACATTTTCGCTGTTAAGATAACGCCGACCAAACTATTCGACGTTAGGAGTGTTTCAACACTGTTTGTTATAAGTTGAATTGTAAATTTTCATGAAATGAGTCAAAATGAACATCAATATCATCCCATTTTCGGGACGGTGTGTATTAGCAATATCGAAACAAAAAAATAAGCCAAATTTATAAATTGAAATATTTTTTAGGAATTATATGCGTATAGAAAGAAAAATCCGTTTGATATACATACCGTAAGACCTTTTCATTGCCTATTACAGGCTTAATAAAGAAATTAATTTGATACTTAGAGCCACATTTAAAAAATCTAGGAAATGCAAACGCCATCCATTTTTTAAATAAAAATGATAAATAAATAATCCCACTAAAAAAGTCTTCTTCCTTTTGGTTCCTTCATAATCGGACCAATAACTTAAAAATTAGGTAAATTCTACTACACAACATAATATGAGTAAAGTTAGCTACGATGTAATAATGCGCTCTCAATAATCTTTTTACATCGGGTGGTTCAGAATATGATTTTCAACCGCGCTGTTAAATTTGATTTAACATTGCGATTTTAACTACATCGATGTTAAATTTACAGCTGTTACGGATAATTGTACAGAATAAGGCCAATCTATAAATCTATTTATTGAACAACTTTCGGAAAAAGAATTGTTGGATAAAAATGACAGAGATCTCTGGAAGTTATTTTATTCTCAGGTTCACCAATAGACTGGCAAGAGGCGTAATTGATGCACAAAATAGTTAAACATGATATTTTCCATTTTTTTCCAGTAATGGTATAATAGGATTTTCTTTTAATTATAAGTGAAATTGTACATAATCTTTTTTCTACGACCGTGCGTTTTAACCCATTTTCCCGTACGCATTTTAGTTTTGAAAGTGCGGAAAAGTGAATTTATGCAAATTTTAAGCTCATTAGATAATTTTTTACTCCGGAAGTTATAACTATTGTTACAACAGTCATCTACTTACCAGTTAACAGCAAATAACTCCACTGGACCGGCAATTTTAAGTAATTCACAGAATGCAACAAATTGTGTTTTCAATATTAATATTTATAATTATTAGTAGTTTTTAGTTAAAGTTTTGTATATGTATGTATGAAATAATTTTAGAAAAATGGGTTGGTATTCTTTTTTGTATATACAGTCGTAGAAAGAATAATGTCCTCAACTCATGCGTAGTGTCGTTCCCGCCCTTGACCGCTTACCCGAACTCCGCTCCGCGTCGTACGAAAGTATCACTTTCCGCACCAGTTAGGAAAATAAACTTTCCGCACCAGTTAGGAAAATAACTATTTCCTACGACGATATAGGAAATTAACATATATCGCACTATCTACTCTGGCTTGAAGTTTCTCATATCATCATAGTGACGCGAACCGTGCGCTATGATATCACCCTAGTGTGATATCATATCGCACGGTTCGCATGAATTCGATTAACGTGGTTTTCTTATTTAAATTTACCTACGTAATAACTACAAATATAGCACAAAACACAAAATCTGTTCAAAAATTATTAAGATTCGCCAAAAAAAACAACTAGGTACGGCCGGAAATCGAATCGCGGTCTATTCCAGCATTCTCCGTATTGTCATAACGCGGATAGCTGTCAAATGTTCTTATTTTGGGTATATCTATAGTATGGCTGTAGGGAATTTAAAAAAATCAAATTACGAAGAATTAAAATGTCTTCTGCGTTATTTTGAAAATATTTTGCACTACAAACTGATTATTTCAAAAATAATCATATATGTTGTATACAGTTATTGATGTTTTCAAATAAATAAAACCATCATACTTCGTAAATTTATCGCGTGATCGTGAAAAATATATACTATAATAAATTATAAAAGGGAAAAATAATAAAGTAGGCTCAATCAAAATTCTCAAATTATAACACAAAGCATAGAAATAGTTTTTGTGAAGTGTAAGTGAAATATTTATCACATAAAAGTGTAAACGAATTATAATTGTGAGATAAACTAGAAATAAAAAGTGTTAGTCTCGGTTTTTTATTATAATGGAAGTTGATACTGATAGTAGCGAAAAATCTAAGGTACTTTTTAAATATTTTTAATTTCCGCACTCACCGAACATTATTTTTGAAAAACCATTACATTAATAGTATATTAAGTATCAACAACGGTAAGGGTTGTTTACCGGTCGACAGCAATGTTTTTTTGCTGGATACCGGTATTACCCTTAACGTTCGAAATGCTTATACCATTTTTTTGCGCGATCGTATTGAAATATTCGAATTTCGAATAAAATAATTTAAATTTCTTCGAAATGAACGAAATGTCAAAAGTGACATTTATACTTCTCGATCAGTTTAAAACATAATTTGCATTTTGGTGGAATTGTTTTCATGCTATTTATTACTTTTTATATTGTTCTGTTCGATTCTGTTCATTAAAAAAATATCAATCTTCTTATTTTTTTTGTTCCTTTTGTGTAATGAATGAAGTAATATATTATTTAGGACCACTTAAATGTATTTAGGGCTAAGACGTGGGACCACTTAAATGTATGTAGGGATAAGACGTCGGCAAGTAATTTACTTAAATCACTTACCGACGTGTTAGACTTAGGAACCAGTAAACACAACCTACCGACCTGACAACTGATGCTGTAAATAAACAAAAAAGATCGATCGCGCAAAAACAATATTTGTTACAATTATCGCAAGGTCGTAGGAAAAATAGTGTACATTACTTGTGCGAAAGTGATTGTTCACACTCGTAGGAGTTTCCCACTCGTGTGAAAAATGTCACTTTCCGCAATCGTTACGTAATATACTATATCCAACACTTTTACTCTGAAACGTCGTATAGGAAAATATGGAAAATAGTAATTACCAAACTGTTATGCCAAATAAATCTGCGTTTTAAAAAGTTTTTCTGGTCTACCGATAAATATAACAAAAACCGTAGTATTGCATGAGCTGCAAAGTAGCGCCAACTTGAAATGTATGTAACTTTCTGCAAACATTTCATATGAAACCATGAGCATTGCTTGAATTACCTATAACGGACCTATCGCATTACATGCAGAGACTAAATTACTATTTTTGACTCAGAAATGGTCTAAGATTTTTAGCCTATCAGCAGTTGAACCAGAGAAGTCCCTTCCAACGATATATGCTGCAAAATCAATTCCGCTGATTCGTTTAAAAATTATCTCCCTGATAAAATAGTGTTGGATAAAAAGTAGAAGAATTTCACCAACATTTCAAAATAATAAACACCATGAAAGAATAGAATATATCACGTTTTACTATTTTGTGCAACAGTACAAATTTCCAGAATAGCATTCTATTTTTCTTCGTGCTTTTTAAGTTGATTGTGAATCCACGATTGGAACTATGTGCCGCCCTATTAGATGCTCAATTAGTAAACCAAATACATGATACAATAAATAGTAATATGACAGTGTTTTATTGGTCGGATTCTCAAGTCGTTCTTTATTGGTTAAAAACCGAACCAAATTTGTTAGAAACTTTTGTCGCCAATAGAATATCAAAACTTCAAACACCAACGAATGTTGATAATTGGAATTATGTCAAATTCATTAAAAATCCTGCTGACTTAGCCTCAAGAGGCATAACTTCTAAAAAACTTTGTTTATGTAATATTTGGTGGAATGGCACATCATTTCTATATACTACTGAGTCTTCATCTTGGCTCACCTTGTTTTGGCCAAATTTTTGTTAAAAAAATTCAGATGTACCAAAAATGAAAAAGTAATCCCACGTTGTGCTTAAAACTTTCAATATCTTCAATTTAATTACAGAATTTGTTGGAAGATGGAGCAATGAATATCATCAATTGATAAATAGCAAATATATTGATAAAAAATCCAAACATTTTCATTTTATTCCTTTTATTGATGATAGTCAATTAATTCGTGTAGGAGGAAGATTAAAATATTCTGATCAACCAATAGATAAACGACAACCTATTCTTTTGCCACAAGGGCATCCATTGACTTTGTTATTTTTTGACCACTATCATAAATACCTACATCCAGGACCACAGTCACTATTATCCCTTGTTCGGCAACATTATTGGCCAATATAGGTATATAGGTAAAATATTAGCAAAACAAACTTTAAGAAAATGCATCACTTGTATTCGTCACAAGCCACCTGATAATAAGGTACAAATTGGCCCGTTGCCCAATGAAAGAATTATTCCCGCATTCCCATTTCAACATGTTGGAATATATTACACCGGACCATTTTCAATAACCGATAGACCAAGTCCCTGCAACCTGAACGAAAACGGAAAAATTAGCCCAATCAGAATTTCCTAGCTCATTTAAACTAGCAGCATTTTAATTCAAGTTGAAGATTTTTCAATTTTCTACAAATCTTCCGCTATACTTTTTTAATATGAACTCTCTTTTAGCCAAAATTCGTGCTTGAATATCGAAAACCGAGATTTTAACGCCTTTCGTCCTCCACTTCACTTTATTCAACCTGAGGAGGACACTTTTCCCCTCCTTTGAAGGTTATACCTACTAAAATTTATAAAAATTTACCCGAATCAGATTAAAATGATTTAATCAACATGTTCCATTTTCAATTCTTTTTACCAATATTGAGAGTTTATATCTCGAATAACCCATTACATAAGGAGAGAAGTATGTCACAGTACAATTGATTAAAATGAGCACAAATGCGTACGGAGAAAATAGTGACAATAAAACATAATCTCTCTTTGCACTCGAAACATGTTTTAAATACCTACTGCGATTCATAAAATGAGTCAATTCCATATCTTCCTAACTTTTTTTTGCTCATAGAAACTATAAGGAATTTAAAAAGTATTTCAAAAAGATAAAAACAAACTATTTTTTCAAATGTCCTCAAACTAACCATTATTCCTCCTCTTGAAAAAGTTTGGGGACACGTCCTCAAACTAACCAATTCCCAAGATAAAAATTTGAGGACGGACCCCAAAGTCAACAGTTGTCCCCAAACTGATCAATTGGTCTACAAAAATGTCCCCATACTTTACGATTTACATACATATATATATATATATATATACATATATATATATATATATATATATATATATAACCAAATATCGATACCATAAATGTCAACTGTTAAGAGATATGTAAACAAAGTCAAACTTGCTAAAAATGTAACTCATATTAATAAAAAAAATTATATTGGACCAAAAATAAAACTACTGTTTGCCCTAAATGTCTATATTCTCAAATTACATGACTCAGTGGTAATGTCATGCAAAAGAAGGGTCAAGTATATATGGAAAGCAACAAAATATGAACTGGTTATGTAGCCTATTCCTTCATGTATCTGCATACACATCAGGATCTTTTGGAATAGAGCCATCGAATGCCGTTTGTTAACTTTTTGTTTAATTCAAATCAATAGTGTGACCTATTTGGTATATTTAGAAATGTAATTTTTTCCAGTGTTCATTTTTCTCAACAGCCGAAAGTTAAAGTGCATGAGTTCACCACGACCAATTAGCTAAATCTTATATATTTAGTTGTTGTAAACAAGAATGTATGTATGTATGTCAAAATTACCAAAAGGACACATTGGTTATCTAAATAAAGTCTTCGACCCCAGTCAATATGAAAAATCAAATCCCCAAAAACAATAGCCATTTTATATATCCCTTCTACAAAATATTCGAAAAACTATTGGATCCAAATAAGTGAAATTGCCTAAAAATCGGATAATCATCCTAGCATTGACAACACTGATGAATGAAATGATGTACATATGTTGATGGAATCACTCGGTCATACTATTTCGATTTAACAATTACTAATGGACAATCGTTATCATTGGCTCTTGATTGGCTGCTTGCGATGACCTTATTTTAGTTCGCATATTTTCCGGGGCTCATGTTTGGTTCTGACAACTGTATGATCATTTAAAGTGGGTAAGAATCGAGTCCAAATGAGTCGCTTACAAACATACATACAGGTGGCTAATAAAATCGTGTCCATGAATAATAATTGTTTTATAATAAAGACAATGAAATTTGCAAATCTTCACTTGAAAAATGTCTATACAAACACGCAAAATCATTCTAGGCTATTTTTCAACATCCTCGGGATCATTGGGACCGTGCGTTGACTATTACTATCTCTCTTTCTCTCTCGATGGTTCTCACTTAGGTACATCCATTACTATTCAATATTCGTCGTAATTGACAAAAACGACTCGAAAGTTCGTTGCCATTAATAAGGTACCTTACGTATATCTGTCTGAATAAAATTATGCAAAACTTTGTCTCTGATTCTTGAAATTGATAAAAGTTTGAAGAAAATTACATACACAGCATCGGATTAGCTAAATAGTCACGACATGTATTATACAGTATATCCTTATGATTTACCTAATTAGACCATATCGAATAATAGATAATATTGTATCACAATATAGTATATTACACAACGAATGCGAAAAGTGACATTTTTCACACGAGTAGGAAATATTGTAGCACGAGGCATGAGCCGAGTGCGACAATCACACGAGTGTGAAAAATCACTTTCGCACGAGTAATGTACAGTATTTTTCCTACGATCACGTGATAGTTTCACCAAATAATGTGTATTCAACATCTGACATATTAATACACAAAATGTTACAATTAAAGTAAACATAATTGATTTTAAAATTAACAATAACTATCATTAGTGACGGAAATTCAAGTAGTTTAACTATATAATATAGGTAGGTGATTACAATTATTAATTGGTTGGGAAATTATAGAAATTGAAAGTGAAATTATTATTGTTCATCATACTTCAAACATACTTATCATAAATACCTTTCAAGATGATTACATTTTCTGAGTATTATAACAGGTGGTTTGGATTAGTTGGTACAACATCGGACTTCTGACGAAGAGTACGCGGGTTCAATCCTCGACCGCGCCCTAAACTTTTTTAATCAAGTAAATGACAAAGATTTCACTTTTCAAATAGATCGCTTCAAATTTAGATAGGTAAATTTGACAGCTTGCCAGTGGTCAATCTTAATAAAAATTATACATTTGACAACTTTTTCGACTATTCCTGAGTTACCTTAAAAAAAATTCTACAATCTACTTTAACATGGAGTAATTCGACCAAAGCGTTGAATATTTCCATATTTTGGACAATTTTTTGACATTTTTCGGATCACACCATTTCAAGAAACGATCGTATGAAAACCCGTACTGTCGCTTTGGCTTACAATGCAAAATTCAAAAGCAGCTTTATTGGTAGCTTCTTCAATTTCCGGCGGTAGAAATTCATCTTCCAGATCATTTTCCATCCAAAAACGAAGAAATGGGATTTATTGACGTTAGTTATCAACAAAGACAAATCAACAAATTTGGTTTTTGTTGGCTTTACTGAATTTTTTTGTGATGATTGGCTTTCTTTTGTTTCAATTTCAATAAATTGTGAATTAAACAACTAAATTGAATGATTTTGTATTAGTTTCCTGTAAAAATTGTGACTTCAGTAAAGCGCGTTATCAATATATTATTATGTCAAAGATAATGGTTAAATACTATTATCACGCCTCACAAAGTCTATTAGCTGAGAACATAATCCCTGACTGGCTGATATCTACCCTGTACTGATGAGGCGCAAATACGCCAAACAGTCTACAAGGGATGTTGTCTCTTTTAATTTCAAACCAGAATGGTCGGTTATAACGTCTAGACATTCCTACCTCGTTTAACTTAGAAGTTTAAATCAATGTCTGTCGTAACATGATGTATCTAGAGAAGTAGTTGTTGCTTCTTAGTAAACGGTCTGCTCATTGGAAAGAATTTTTCATCTTTGACATCTATTACATTTAATGAGTTAATAAAATAATGAATCACAAGCAGCAGCTAAATCTATTGCAAAATCTAATACCAAGCTAAGCATTATGTTAATGTTAAAGTTGTTCAAGATTCACTTCTTAGCAGTAATGCAACCTATTTTTTGTTTTCTCCAACCCTTTGCATCATTCATGGATTAATATTACAATCTGCGATAATTCTCCTGCGAAGCTGATTAATTGTATCTGCCTTCGGTTTGATATAGTTTGAATCCAAATTAGACCGTAAAAAATGTAATCGAGCCCACAAAAACCATTGAATTGTTACGAAGTGAATATTGAAACTCTTTCACACATAATTCATAATTCGTAAATATTGGAAGCAAAGTTTCATATATTTTTGAGATCAGCACCACGTTGTAAGGTGCACATAATGTACTTTTCCATTAAAAAAAATTATTGGGGATTGACCTTTAGAAAGGGATCAAGTATGATTAATTTGGCCAATCATAAAACCAAATTTTTTGATAGACACAATGCGCGTATTTGAATCTGTCATGTGAATTTACAGCAGCTTATAATTTGAAATTTTCAATCATTTACGAATACAACTATTGTTATATTACAATAAATATCAGCCCAGTGCTGAAGTGTGATAATGATAACTATGCCGATCGTCGAACATGGAAGTAATGATAGATTTCTTCTCAAAACAGAAATCTTCAAACATTGTTATCATTTTATTGAACATGTATGTAACGGCAAAGAGTAGAAAAAAGTTAGGTTAATGGTCCACACCGTCGAATAAATATACATAACTGTCAAATTATTCCGTATTACCGGGCTAGTCCCTTCAATTTACCCGGTATAAAAGAATTATCCTTGTATTGACGTTCGATAAAATAACGTTGAAGAATACCATATTTCCGTTCTCGATAGAACCACGCATCCTTTCTCTCGGATGTTTTACTGCCCAGTTTTCAAGATTTGAGCATTG
>CAJUYG010000189.1:193214-219739 GCA_910591675.1 Galerucella calmariensis
TGGTGGCCGCTGATTTAAGCTCATCAGATTCTTTTTTTTTGCGGTGAATCACTCCGCTGTTTTCTTCTTATTTATTTTCCTTTATAAATTACTATGAGTTTTTGCTTCTCCTGTTATCTTCTTCCATTTTTTCCTGTTCTTTATATCTATTTTCCATATTTGGTTATCGATTCAAAATATCGAATTGTTACTACAAAAAAACAACTACAGCGACATGAACACGCCCACCAGGGCTCACGTTTGCTTCTGCCAACTGTATTAATTGGAAAATTGTTTGCACACTTGTCAAGGAACGATGACAATACAATATAGTAAAAAAATATGCGTGTTCCATTTATAACGCAACATTTTAACTCGATTTTCACCCAACTCAAACCCTCAGAATGATTCAAATATTGTTTACACATTTGTCAAGAACAGATGACAATACAATATAGTAGTAAAATATAGGGTGTTCCGTTTATAACGCAACTTTTAAGCTCGATTTATACCCACTTTAACTGCTCAGAATAATTCGAAAAAAATTTTTTACACTTGTCAAGAACCAATAACAATACAATAAAGTAGTATAATATACCCAGATAGCACAAGTATATATATAATCTTAACCCTGGTAGACAAATTTAGTCCATTCCTTTTTGTTACGAGCCTTTGAACTTGCTTCAATCCATGTAATACTCCTCTTCTCTAGAATTTCTGCAACTGCTTTGTTCCATGATTGTCTTGGTCGTCCTCTCTGACTTCTCTTTGGTGTTCTAGAATACCATATCCTCTTGACAGGTATACCATTTTCCATTCTGGTGACATGTCCATACCACTTCATACCACTTGTCTCTGTATTTTGTCTATTATTGGTTCAACATTCAACTCTTGCCTTATGATTTCATTTTTTATTTTATCCCTTCTGGTCACTCCTTTCACTTTACGTGAGTATTTCATTTCCGCTGCTTGTAGCTTGCTCTTGAGTGATTTGGTGAGAACCCAGCTTTCACAGCCATATGTGAGAATTGGACAATATATTGCTTTATAGACCTTTAGTTTTGTTTGTTTGGATATCTCTTTTCTGCCTAGAAAATTTTTATTCAAGCTATAGTATACTTTTACTGCGGCACTTATCCTTTCATTTATTTCTGTTTCTTGTTTTCCATTACTTTGTATCTGTATTCCTAAATATCTGAAATTATTGACTTGTTGTAGTTCAGTTCCTTCTAGTTGTAGGTTCATGTTCTCGTTTTCTTTTTCTATAGCCATACCTTTACTCTTTTCTATATTTATATTCATATGCCGAATTTTCAATGCTTCTTTCCATGCCAATAGATTATGTTGCAGGTCTCTTTCGTTATTTGCGAATATAACTAAATCGTCCGCAAATACACACTCAGATAGGTTAATAGCTTCCAAGTACGGACCCAAAAAGTTCCTAGGATGTCCGTTATCAGACATTCCAGGTACGTCCGTTTCAGACCCTCAACCATCCTGACATCTTTTGTTACTAAACCATAGGTCCCATGGAAGTCATAATTAGAACATTCAAGTACGTCCCCTTAATTTTGGTAATGGACCTCCCGCAAGTACGTCCTCATAAGGTGCGTATTCACTTGCAATAAAACACTTTGAACGAAACAAACGCGCCGCGCACTCCAAACAATCTACAACAGAGCATTTTCGGGCGCGCTCTGAACAACCTGCAACAAAACATTTTGTGCGTTTGAGGTGCTCGCTGCGTTCCCACCAGTAATCAGTCCGTTTTTGTTTGTGTGTGTTTGTCGACATGGATGCATCTGAAATTACCATAGCCGCTGGTGCTTTTTTAATTATAGATGTAATTACGGGTAATGAGAAAGAAACAAGGAAAGAACGAAAAATGTGGTCAAAGCGCCACTTTTTTCCTGCGAGTCACTTATACAAGAGCTTAAGGATAAAATAAGGATATATGAATTTTTGTTTTTTTTTAAATTCATTTCATTTTGAGCATCAATTGAGAAACTCAATAATTGAATCTAAACACTTTTTCCTGCTCCACTCCATATCCAGGCATACTTCAAGAACACCACAAGCGCAACGAACGTTCAAAGCTGCCGTATTCACTGAACACCAGCGATTGAATAAAAAGTTCTCTTTGAGCACTCCCCGTTTACCGAAAAGCCTCCGAAATTGTTTTGCGCGTTCTGTACTGTTCGGCGCAACATACTGATGTATGTGATAAAGCGCGCGAGGCGAGTTTGGATAGTTCGGAGTGATTTGTTGCAAGTGAATACGCACCTTTATGTTTTTAAATGGACCTCCTCAAGATCTTTTTAATAGACACAGGGAAACTCAATAAAAATAAAACAATAATATCTCTATATACATTTATTCAAATATTTATGTTGTACTTTTGTAGGTATATACACGATAACTTTCAAAATCTTCGATGCCTTCCAACTTTTCATGTGTTTCTGTACTTTTTATTGAGTTATTATTAGCACATTGTTCTGAACATAGTTCAATTTTTTTTAGAAAATGAGGATTGAGGTTAGGCTCTATTCAAAATAATTAGATCACTACTACAACACAGATGTCTTCAGCAGAGAATGCCAAGTCCGCCGATATATTAAAATCGGCGACTTCGAGTCTCTTGGCACGCATTTTTATCTATATAATTCACATTTTTGTTTCAAACAAATATTTAATATAGCAATCATTTTGTTAGTTGGTCAGTTAACTTCAAATATAAAATACGCATTAGAAAGTTATTACATAAAATACAATACTACTTTTTCAGAATTTTATTCATATACACATTTACGATGTCTTTAAGATGTTTTTGGGATGTGAAAATCAGATATCTTTAAGATTCTTAAGAAATAATTTTTTTATTCAACTGCAAATTTACAATCTACTACACTATAGAGTAATAATAAACGAGATGTGGATTGGTGGCTTGAGTCAGGTACCGTCCATTAACGGTTCTCTGGATTTTTACAGATCTTCGGGCCAAATTATTTTTAGTCTTCTTTCTGCTATTGGTAGGTTGAACAGATTACTGAT
The DNA here is from genome assembly GCA_910591675.1 of Galerucella calmariensis. NCBI lineage: Eukaryota > Metazoa > Arthropoda > Insecta > Coleoptera > Chrysomelidae > Galerucella > Galerucella calmariensis. The sequence continues at coordinate 196,245 of CAJUYG010000189.1, forward strand.
AAGTTGATTGCTATGATCTGAGCATTTTCTGTATTTATTTGAGCGAGTTGTGATGATGTCTCTGATATATGGTATTCTTAGATCTCTGTGTATAGTGTCATTTGAAACATACTAGGGAGCATTTATTAGTAGACGGAGGGTTTTAGATTGGAAGGACTGTAGGATATTGGTGTTAGATGGTAAATACATATTTAAGACGACTTATTCAGGGACTAAGACGTTGAGACTAAGATAGGGTATAAATGGAAGGTCTTCAAGACGTCTTGTGCTATCTGGGTTTATGTGAAAAAATTAACAATTTAAAAAATATCTTCAAAAACTCGTTAGTAACTTAATCTGTAACTTTGTTACAGTACTGCTGATGTTCATTATAATATATCAATGTTCAGCAGATTGTGATGTTCATACAACAACTGGTTTAATTGTTACTTTAAAATGCAACTATGTTGTCGGAACATATGGTCGGTCGATCCAAATGGAAATGTAATATTATTAGAATGTGAACTGTCAGCCAACAGTAGTCGCTGTTGATGAATAGAAAAAAAAGTAAATGCAATATTTGGACGCACGCCAATTAACCACTCATGTAATCATGTAATACTAAATAATTTTAGTTTGAACTGCACTTACTGAAACTATATTTAGGGCAATATTAAATTAAGAGAACTAGAAACTCCACTAGATTTTTAACAGAAGTTACAATCTTTGTAGGCACATGGTGAGAATTGTATTTCTGAAATAGTAAAATTATATATTATATTGGTTTTAGTATCTTGAAGGGTTGTAGTACTGCTGTGGGAAAAGAAACCATCAAATAACCATATGTGAACCAAAACTTATTATAACAATAGTAATAAGGAATATATCGTGATACAATACTATTTCAAATTCAAAACACACAAGATGAGGTATAGTATTTCGTGAATGTATAAAATTATCTCCCTGAAAAAATGTTATAGTCAATTTATGGACAAGTTTTTATTTTAATCATTTTATAAAATGTGACTGTAGAGGGCTATTTTTGCTATATGGATCTATTTCTTTCTTGAAACTGATTCCCCAATGATAATATCAATTATACATTCTTGATTAGCGTAAGTTATAAAACTGTTGTAGCGGGTTGTTTTGTAAATTATGTATTTTTCTCACTTATGTAGTTCCCTGAAGATGTAAATAATTATTTACGAACGAATGCTTGGAAATTTGAAAAGGGTACCTACACTTTTCCTTTTTTTCTTCTTACCTCAATATTTTTTGTACATATGTAAATGTATATACAGGGTGGGGCAATCTTCTGACATCGGGGGATTACATCGTTATGGTAAGAGATAAAACTTTAAAGACCTGTTGATTTATTTTGATTTACTGTTTAGCAGAGTGTTAAAGAGAAGGTGTTTTTTGCCAATAATTGGCCATATCTTTTAAAAACACCCATATAACATATCAGAATGCTATATTCTAGTAACGCTCTCGGTGAGATTTTTTCGATTCTTGAAAAAAATATAGTACGTTTTATTTAAAAAAATGTAAGTTAGTGCTGCTACGTGGTTTCGGAACACCCTGTAGAAGCGAAAGTATTTTCAAAAGGTGCCCTCAGTAGCTGTATTAGCCCACACAAAACTTTAAAGTTTTATCTCTTACCACAACGATGTAATCCCCCGATGTCAGAAGATTGCCCCACCCTGTATATAACATGGAAGGGCAGTAACCGGCATTAGTGGTCTTAGGTTTGAGGGCGCCCTAGGCCCGAGACGATATGGCGCCCTTTTTCTTTCGTAAATATTATATTGTTTTTTGAGTTTTTATATACAAATGTTTATGTTTTTCACTACCACTACTATCACTATCACTACCTTTATTGAATTTTGTTGAGGTAGAAAAGTCGTCTTAAAAATTTTGGTGCCACCCTAGGCCCGGGTCTCACGGGCCTAAGCCTAAATCCGCCACTGGTAACGGGGTACTGTTACAATATACAGTATGTCCCCCTAAGTTTGAATCATATGGAAAACTTTTTTATTATTAATTTTAGGAGGAAAAGTTATTCTTCATGAAAAGTTCTGCATTATCTAAAACCTATAATACAGTCATCAAATATATCAAAACTTTCCGTCGTATACGAGGTTTGACCAAGAGTAGAGTACCTTTAAATTTGACAATATCGAAAAAAGTTACTGAAAAAAGCTGGATATGTCGGAGCATTAGTATGAATAAAAATTAAATTTGTTTGTTTTTAATATTAATATGATGTTAACTTTGTAACTTAGTGTTTAAATGTAATTTATTATTTTGCAAAATGAATGAACATGGGCTTATTCCGCGTTTTAAATGCAAAATTATTAAGAAACATGGAAAAATAAAAGATTATCATGTGTTTCGTAATCACAACAGAAACAGTGAAAAATAAAATAATCTGAAGTTACAATTCAAATGAATGTAATAACATTATTTAATTTTAGTTCTTGATTCTGATCAACTATTTTCAATAACATCTTTCGATATTATCAAATTTAAAGGTACTTTACTCTTGAGTGAAACTAATATTTTTTTAAAAACCTCGTATAGGACAAAAAATTTAAAATTTGATGACTGTATTCTAGGTTTTAGATCATGAAGAACTTTTTATGAAAAATAACTGTTCTTCCTAAAATTACCAATAAAAAAGTTTTCCATATGAATCCAACTTAGGGGGACATTGTATAACGATGGGAGACCCCTAAATAAAGCTAAATGGAAAGCAATAAAATTTCTAAGGTAGTTTCTTAAGTTATTGCCTTTATTCCAAGCTCAAGCTTTCGTTTGTGATTACAAACTTCATCAGGATAACTATAAAAATATTCTATTACAAGTATGTTTGAGTACAATACTATTAAAAACTCAACAGAATCAGCAATCGAGCTTTAACAATCTAGTTGTAATAGAAATATACATAGGTACATCCCACTACCAAAGGTACAGAAATATCTACATGGATTTGTTTTAAATTATTCAAAATGTCTACTCTACATTAATAGTATATTATGATACAAGTGTATAAGCAAGCCTTTTAAGCACGCACGACGAGTTTGGAAGCACGAGGCAAAGCCGAGTGCCTTTTAACGGAGTAGTGCTTAAAAGGCGCTTATACACGTGTATCATACGCTATTTTTTATTATACCTGCACCCCAGTCTGAAAAATACTCAGATTATGATTTTATAGAAACGAAATTGAAATTCCTTTTTCATAATAATTATTCATGGCATTATCCTTTTTTTGAAGTTTCCTTGGCAACATCATTAACCCGAGAAACGCAAAGTCTAAATGTCATGACTTTAATTATTGATCTGACATGAGTACTTTGTTATGTCAAATAGAACAATAATTTGCATGTGAAATGTGTGTTGATGAATGTTAATACAATGATCGAAAACGAGGATAGGTCATCTGTGATTAGATTGTTAGCCGAACAAGCTGAAGGGAGGTTAATCCCCGAGAAATCCAAGGAAGCGTATCTAAAGGAATACGAAAAATTCACGAAATGGATGGTCACAACCAACCAGACGGTGATCGATGAAACGTTAATGCTTGCGTATATGAACAAAATGGTAGGTAGCAATTTATTATTGGAAATAGTAATCATTTAACGAAGTTTCATTATAGTCAAGTCTTTACAAGTCGTCATCATTGTGGTGCATTCACTCCAAACTGTTTACAGAAGAGGAACTACGCAAATTTTTCGTAACAGCACCTGACGATACCTTTTTATTTTTGAAGGTTTGTACTGAATTGGCAGTTTTCACAAAATGTTGACAGTATAATATTTTTTATTGTTACCAAGGTGACTTTATAGAGCACATGTGCTTTAATCGGCCTTTTAAGCACGCTTTTGTGTTTTTTTATCAGCGATTATGATGCAGGTATAATAAAAAAAAATTTAAAAAGTCATTTGATCTTCATAGATGAATCAATATTAAACATTAAAACGTTATAGTCATTTAACCAACAAGTGTATTAATGAGGGCCATTAACAATCGAGATAATTTAACGCACTCGCTCTGCTCGTCCGTTAATGTTCGAGATTGTTAATTGCCCTTTTAATACTCGTGTTAGTTACAAAGCTTTTCCGTCGACTGTATAAGTTCTATTCGTTTCTCTCAATATTTAAAAACTAAATAGTAGTTTGTGCAACTAGTGTGGATATGATGACCATATCGCACGAGGACGAAGATAAGAACTGACGTCCATCGGTAGTCCCATACCCATTCTATTCTGTTTTTAGTATTTGTTATTTATTTATACGGATTATTTTATTTATTATTTTTATTTTGTAAATAAATATTCTTGATCCAGTGATCCAGTGCTTCTGGGAGATACATTTTTTGACAAGTTATTTTGACGTTTCTTAAAATTGAAGAAAAGATGAGTGACGATGAGTACTAAACGCGAATGCTGATTGGTGGATTTCATATACGGTCTAGGATGTATATGAAATCATATACGTTGAGTTAACCGATATGGCCTACATTTTCATTCTGTAAACTGTACAGGAAATGGATAATATACATGTAGGTGTAAGAAAAATATTTATTTGTTTCATACTTGAAAATTAAAATGTATGTTTGGTTGCCTACACCACAGGTACCTAACTGTCAATATGAATATAATGTATAAGGTGTGCGTAGGGTTGCCTGCAAAAAATCGTTGATTAATGTAGGTAAATCATGCATAAATGGGTGTCATTAATGTATGATTTTGTCCAATTTTGAGAACGTTAATAGCATATGTTAATACACGGTCTACGGAAAAAATCATTATTAACCTACTAGGAAACAAATAATATGAGTAGTTCTGGAGTAATCATACTCACAAGTTGCCAAATTAATTAGATTAATGGTTAAATATATTTGGCCTCTTTCTTTGTTTAGTAAATTGTTAATTTAGTAAATACGTATACATTGAACTTAAACTATCTACATCTTTTTTTGTGATAAGGACAATTTTTACATTAATTTATATACTTAACACATTTCTGATATTTTTCTTTGAGACAAATTTTTTTCAATATCGAGGATTACTGTATTTTCGTATTGCACCCTGTGGTCTTTTTTGTTAGCATGTTTATTAAGACTCGTAGCCTGTCGTATGTTTTTGTAATCACTTATATTGGTGTAGTGATATAATTTGATATGTTATACAAGCAAGTATCTATAATTGGTCATAATATGTAGGTTCGTTACCTACTAATGAAACCCATGAAACGTCTGATTTTCGGATTTGTCGGTGGCAGTAGTCACCTAACATATAACTAGAATTCTGTCAAGGTTCATTTTTCCTAATCAAACTGTAAACTTTTCATGCTCCTTCAATTTTCATTAAATTTCGTATTTCTTGTAAGTTCTTTTTTTAACATTCAATTTTAATTAACAGTTTCAAACTGCTATAATATGTATAGTTTAAGCAGTTTATATCGCTTAATTTGTATTGTGGAATCATTAATTTCAATCTGATAAAAATGTCAGTTCTTTTTTGGTGAATTAAATTATTCATTTTATATGGAATTCCATTCAAGAACGAAGTGAATGTTTTTTCAAATTTGTTGAGACATTCGGAATAATGAAGCTGTTTGTTTAACTTGACCATATTTTACGACACCAATTTGTCAAAACGTTAAGACTCCTGCGTATCAAGAACGTAATTTGGCACTAGATCAAGAAGAAAGAATCACCAAAAATAATATCAGTGTGCCAGCAAAATTTCAACTTTTTTTCAAGTGTATTCTGAGTACACTTTCCCATGGCGCGAATATTTACGTTTGAAAAATACTTGTGGATTTTTCTCAACTTTTAGAGTGTTTGGTTTTTAACAGCCTTTGATAGCACTGCAGCCGAATGGTTTATTGTATTTTTGCTCGTGCTTTTCCATAGCATCCAGTCTAGCACATGTGTCACATGCACCCGTTTATAAAAGTTCTTAGCTGGGTTCAAGTATCTCGCTTGCACTGTAGTTTCACTATTACCACTTTCCTTCTGCATAGTCTGTTAATAATTTCTCCGTTAAGGAGTTTTAATTTGAGTGTGTATGCCTTTACAAGTGCATCAAGTGCATGACCAATCATAAAGCCTGTTATAATTCTGAGCTGATTCCTGCAGTGTGATCTTTTCCCGCTGTAGGTTTCAGGCATTTGTCTCCCCGATCCAGTTCTTTACAGATCCTCTTATGACGGTTTTCAGTATATCCAGACTCTGTCTTAGCTGGGACTATGTATTCTCCGACTCTCTTTTTTCAGGTTTGTGAGCTTTTGAGCTTAAGATCTATATCATGTCTCCTGCCTGTCTGACATGATTTAGAGATTTAGATCTGGTAGCTCTGCTGCTGGTTCTTCCCGCGCATTATAATATTGCTCATACCTTCGCTTGGAATGAATATGTCTAATTTTCCAATGCGTGGCTATCTGTCACTACCGCAAAAGTACAGTTTTTAGTTTCGGAGCCTTAGGTGAACTATGTTAGTTAGTTAGTTAGTAGGTTAGTCTAGTGGTAGTCTTTGGTAGTCCATTTTTCTTTGTCTGTATTCGACATCTCAAATGGATTATTAAATATCGTTTTTGACTTACTGTTGCTAATAGTAAAAATTAACGTTCATATTTTCAACAAATTAATTGGTTAGCCCCCACCACGTGAAATCTTTCCATTTGTTAAACGAAATCTTTTTATATTTTTTAATTCAAAGTTTCGGTAGCGTCACTAGTGTCAGATAGGGACAGAATAAAAAAAAAACGTTTACGGTAGTTATATATAGTTATATATATAGTTATATATATATATATTTAGTTAACATACAAGGTGGGCTCTACCCATGTTAAATCTGAGGTATAAGTGAGCTCCGCGGTAAAATGGGCTCCGATATACGGAGCCCAACTTACCAAGTCCTAAAAAATGCATCAGCTACCTTATATTTATGTCTAGATTGATTTGGCATAGTTTTCAGAAGGAGCTAGTTTTGGCCGTTTTTGTGAATTTGTATTTTTTTGCAGTGCGCGTGTATATTTCTAGATGGCGATGTGTTGAAAACTTGATATACATTGTATGTCATATATTTAGGTCAAAGTAGGATCCGATAAACTTGGCACTGCCGCAGTTGAGTACCCCATCACTTTAGCGGTCGGAGTAAGCTCCTTCTGATAGTATTTCATTGAATAGATAAAGAATTACAGTATTGGTAAATGTTTATTATAGTTAAAGTATTCTTCAAGAAAATCAAAGCTATGAGCAGAATAGTCTATTTTAAGAAATAAATTCAGGAATTGGATATTAATACAAGAGCTCCCAAGTAATTCGACATTTTGAATGATTCAGAAACGGGAGCTTTGGATTGGTCAGTTTTTTATGGAATATGAATTCAATTTATTATTACTCCCATTAGTTCAGATAATATTACTCTGTCATTTTGAATATTGAAAGGCATTTAAAATCGTTTTATTTACACTGCTTTTCTTACTGATTCGGGCTTGGAAACTTCTCATTATATTAAAGTTGTAGAGTGTTAAATTAATAATCTACTCGTTCAGATTATAATTTTACTGGTTCTATACATAAGTTTTTCTTGACTCCGAATGATCACGATGTTTATTTTTTTTTTCATTGCCTTCTTGTTCCTATTTATAAGGTTTGAATTCAATTTTCCATATAGATTTCGGTTTTTTTACCTTATGTTTAAAGATTATTTCTACTGGTTCCAATTTTGTTGCAAGATATATAGACTGAATGAATGTAACCAAATGTTACGTCAGTTACAGACAGAGACTATTAGATGATACCAAAGAAGAGGCACACTTACCTAGGCTATTATTCAATACGGTGTCAGTGGAGACATGTACAGGGTTATTCATTATAAATTACCCACCCCTATTATTGTTTTTATTAGTTAAAAAGAAGTCTTATATAAAAGTTGTTTGGTTACAGCTGAATTCTCTTCTATAAAAAGTTCAGTAGCGTGCAAATTTAAGGGGATACAAAAATGAGTTTTTTTCTTCAATGGAAAACCCTGTATTATTTTACATTTTTGTAATGTTTTTTTATTTTATAAATATATTATATCTTATACCTTATACCGCTTTTGAGTTTTTGAATGTTGAAAACCTTACTTTTAGTAATTACTGTGAATGAGAAAAAGATAATCCATCAAATCTATGAAAATGAGAACTAATTTTTATTTGATAATTGACATATTCCTAATAAAGTAATTAGAATGGTTTACAGTAAGAAAGAAAAAGTCAAAATATATACAGGGTGTCCCAAGACGATTAAGACAAGTAATATATCAGAATTGGGCAGTAGTAGATAATTATAATTTTGGGGGTGTAAGTTAGAGCAAATCTTTTCTTGCTATTGTGTTACCCAATGAGGTATTTGTTTTTGGTCAAGCGAAAATTACAGAGCATTCAATTATGAATTTTTTAACATACAATCCTTTAAGTACCTGTAGCTCTTGAATTAATCACTTTAGATCCCAAGTGTGCTAGTTAGATGGAATTGTTTTATCGGGAGGAACACAGAAATGCACAAATATACAGGTTGTCCCATTAATAATTTTGAATGCGACGTCACGTGACCAAATACAAATACCTCATTGGGTAACACAATGAAAAGATACAACATTTGCTCTAATTTACAACCCCAAAATTATAATTATCTACTACTGCCCAATTCTGATATATTACTTGTCTTAATCGTCGTGGGACGATGTATATAAAAAACAAAGATTTATTTAACAAAATTCATAAATAATGACCCATAAAAGATATTCGGAATGTCCACCATCATTGTTAATGCATAATTGATAACACCTCCTTATATTATTTATAAAAACATTGCGGATGACTTCATTATTCTTATTTAGCTCGTTAATTTCAAGTTGAATCCTCTCTTTAACCACTTGTATATTATTATTATTACTATTGATAGTATCTTCCACCTTACTGAGAACGTTTTCAATTACTTTATCAGAAAAATTTAGATTATCAAATAAGTATTAGTTCTCATTTTCATAGCTAACTTTGATATATTATCTTTCTTATTCACAGTAATTACTAAAACTAAGATTTCCAACATTTGATAACTCAAAAACGGTATATGGTAGAGGTAACATATTATATATTTTTAAAATCAGAGAAAAAAGACCATTTCAAAAAGTGAAAATATACAGGGTATCCCATTTGAAAAAAAAACTATTATTTTTTGCATCCACGCTACTGAACTTTTGATAAAATATTAGGAAAATTCAGCTGTAACCAAACAATTTTTATATAATAATTTTTTTTTTCTAAAAGTAATGATAACGATGATAGGGGGTGGGTAATTTATAATGAATAACCCTGTACCTTGAATATACCATCATACTCTTATTTGTCTAAAACAATGGCTGAGTAATTGACAAAAATATATTTGATTTCTCATAACTCTAAAGTTCATTTAAAAACCAGGAGGAGTAATTTGAAAAGTCTTACTCACACCACTAAAAGTTACCAGATTAGTTACTAAAGGGTGTGTTCCGAAAACGTAGTCAACAGTCGTGTTCCAAATATATTAAATATGCCTTGATAGCAAAGACATTAGTCATAAGTCGATTTCTCCTCTGATCTGCAGTATATTTTTCAGATGTACCTACGCATTAAACAAAATGTAAGACTTTTTCCTGCTCCGTTTCTTATTCAAACATAAGAAGATTCAGATTCACATCGACAACAAGCAAAGTATGGTCATTGTTGATGGTGGAGAATTACAGATAGTCAAGTTACTTTAATTATATTTATTACAATTGAATTGGAAAGAATATGACAATTGATAATATGTTCTGGCAATAACAATACTACAAAATTAATAGTATTGTAGAGCAATATGCAGTATTAATTTAAACATTTCCAACAGTTATCTTTATGTTGCCGGATTAAGTGTAATAAACCACTTTTCAAATACTTCTGAGATACCTTCTTCCTTCTTTTTAACTTCAAAAACCAATAATGTATTTTCTACCAAACTCATTCTTTTCTATATTGTTTTATATCTTCCATGGCATGTTCTTCCGATGAACTTTGACGATTTCTTCCCAAATATGTATATAACAAATAAATATGTAGTACCTACATTTGACACGTCAAAAGGTGACACAGATAAATTTAATTTGTTTCAAGTCTGAACGTTTCTTTGAAGCTTGCAAAATTTTGTCCAGCACAGATAACATTTTTGTTCTTCGAACGACATTTTCTATTCACTCATCACAATTTTTCAAAAGTCCTGGTATTCCACCAATATTTTCTGCACTATATAATGTTCCTCTACTTCAGTATTCCCTTAATACTCGCCAAACCGACTTTACTACTTTAAAAAAAATTTAAAGTAATAATGTATCCACTGCTTCAGAATATTTTTGGTTTTTCATCCAATGTTTATTTATTTATCTGTCAGAAATATCAAAAGTGAAAACTATCAGCTGATGTCAATATTAAAAAGTGTTGTGTGAAACTGGGCTGAATCTGACCAATCAGAGGTCTACAGAATTGCCAACTTAAATTCAAATCACTCCTCCTGGTTTTCAAATGAGGTATAGCACCCTGTATATCAGACCCCTTATCATTCAGTTAAGTAATTTTATCTCCATCTTTTGAACATACGGTTACAATATGGCCCATAATTTATGAATTATCCTGTATAAGCAGTTTCATAATGCAGTTGAAAGTTGTTTTATCTAGTGTTCAATTATATGTATATAAAAATTGAGACTAAGCAATTGACGTTTCGAATAATTTTTTAATATGCTTTTTTTATAATAGAGAAATTATTATAATAATGTAGGTAATTAAATGAAACTCCGTAAATTGAATCAATATAGGTTACTTCATAGAAAACAAAATATAAATGCGTTATCTTCCACTCTATGTAAAAAAATACATCCCTTCGTCACTCGTTTATGTTATAACAACTAATCGGTCTATATTTCGAGGGTGAAGGACAATTGCTGAGAGATTCGGGCATAACTGCATATACAGGGTGATGCCAAGACAGTCCTCTGTTCAGCAATATGAAGTTCTTTTTAAAATTTGTTGCAGCATTACTTAAAAAATTGATTTTTAAGATGTAAAATTTTGATAATGTCTATCACAAAACTTTACGTAGAATGAAGATAATAATGTCGCATAATATTTAGAATGCATTTTTCAATGTACTTATATTGAATTAAAATGTTCAAAATAACCACCATGCACTTCTTGACCATAACCGAGGCGATTTCGGAATTCTCGTACATTTTGTATGACCCCTGAGTTATTTTATTAATTTCTTCTGTTATCCTAAATTTTTAATCAGCAATATTGCCTGGTCTATTGAAATTAACTTTGGATTTTGAATAGCCCCATAAAAAGTAATCGAGAGGAGTCAAATCGGGAAAACTAGCCGGCCATTCGATCGTTCCACGTCTTCCAATCCACATATATCGGAGAAAACCACGCTTAAATAATTTCTAACTGTACGTGCAAAATGCGGTGGAGCACCGTCTTGTTGGTAGTAAATAGATCGATCTATATCATTTGGATGATTTACATCAGGAAAAAGTATTTGTAGGGTAGGCACTAAAAGTTGATAAAAAAATCTAGATACACCTCACCATTAACTGTGCCGCGACTTATTTCGCGTGGATCGTCGAACAAAATATGTAGATCTGTAATTTATCTTGCTGCAATAAATTGGCTATTTTTTTTTAATTCAAACAAGTTCAATATTAGAAACTAGATAAAAACAATATGATTGTGGTGTAGTACGTAATAGTAGTTTGTGCAACTAGTGTGGATATGGACAGTCCACACGAGTCGAACAATATATTTTTTTCACGACACACTTAAGGAGAAAAAAACATTTTTCCTACAACCACTACGCGAAACACGCTTTTCTACACAAATTTCTATACGCAAAGCAGGCCTTTTCTTAATTCTTTGGATAACCGTTGGAAAAGTAATGCAAAAAGTACACGCTATGGTACTTTTCCGCACCGAAATGTCAAACAAAGATATCTTCGACCTGTCAACTTTTTTGTCAACTTTTTTTCAACAAATCAACCTAATAGCGAATTTCTTATAAATGTACAATTTTCAAATTTGAACCAATAGTAAGTAACCGATTTATTTTATTATTTATTTTAATTTATTAATTATAAAAACATTAACCTATTAAGCATTATTTTTGGGAATTATGAACCAAGATCAAAATAATTTATCTTTTGAGTTGTCCAATTCGGACATTGAAAATACTCCTTCAGATATTATCGAAAAGGCTCGAGCTGCAACCGAAAATATGTTACCTGAGGTTCACATTTTACAATCAATTATACATTCAACTGATTTTTCCATTTATTTTCATATTGTAAGTTCTTTCTGTTTAAATAAAATACCTATATAAATTACTGTATTTCTTTCATTAATAAATGTGGTTGTAGGAAAAATATTGTGTACCACTTGTACGCAAGTCACGCTTTGCGCACTAGTTGTACAAACTACTATTATCAAACTATAACTTCAAATTAAAAATTTTCAACAATTTTATTTATAATTTTACCAATTCAATTTCATATTCTCACTTATTTTTTGTGATAAATGTACAGTTCTTAAATGTACAATTTGTATATGTTACGGTTTCCTTTTTTAAATCTGCGATGCTGTTAAAAGTAAATTTTGCGAATTGGACTCGCGCACGAAGGGTACCGTACCATTATCTATACGAATGAATATTCTGCTAAATATTTCAAGCATCTACCTATTGTCGTTATCAATATCGAGTAGTATTATTTAGGAGTAAAATTGAAAAGAAAATCCTCTCACATATGACTCCATATGTACACCACTGGATCAAGAATCAAAATATGCCTTTTACATTTAAAAACAACCTGCCAAATGTCAAATCAATTTACCAGTCTTAGAATTGAGTTGGACACTTGGACGTATTAACAATTTTACTAACTAGGTCGAGTACAACATTATATAAAAGTTTCAAAGAAATTTACCATGCAGTCGTCACTTCTCATAAAAAAGTGCAAGGTCCTTCTTCGGAACTATCAATACTAGAATAATTAGTGGCGCATAAATGCATCAATCAATTATGTGAATATATTTTTCCATAAACATATACTAGTTCGACTATCGAGCTTATTTTTGTCAGTAGGTCTTTATATGATATGCTAATATGCTAATTTATAGGTATTATTACTCTTCCAATCATGAAATATAAAACTCTTCATCTTCAATATGACAAACATTTTTTGTTTCCATAGGTGTTGTTTCAAACTCACAAATGCAGTCTCGGATTATAATTTTTGACGGAAAAGGCCTATCGCAATCGTTTTATACATTGTCAATACCTAACAGGCAATTTTGGTTTTTGTTGTATTTATCAACTGGCGGATAGTGGCAACGCCGCAAGGAGTTCGTATTGCCTGAAATGCTTCATATACGGAGCCTACTTTGCTTTGAAGTATGCAAATATACACCAACGGAGCCTACCGTAGCCGTTACATATACCGGATCCCACTACGACGTCAACTTGTATAGTGGTATACATCAAATATACGCTAGGAGCCCAAATTAGACTACAGGTATAACGGAGTTCACAATAGCCTGCAACAGTATATATATATATATATAAATGTTTCGGTGTGTGTATGTTTATGTACAATTCCTTCACTATTTAATCGAAAGGAACTTCGTTCCATCCGGGTGTCCCTTGAAACCTCTCAAGTTTTTTCAGCCTTTATTGAAAGACGTTTTATCTTGTTTAAGACTAAATATTACAACCAAGTAGCAATGATTGCTAGTAAGTCATGAAAAGTAGCCAAAAAATAGAGATAATGCCACAAAAATGAATAGCCAAATTGGAATTCAGTGTGGTCATGAAATGCCTTTAGGTGCTCCAATTACTGGCATTCTAAGCAATACTATAAAGTTTTGTATTGGAATTAATTTGTACTTTGAATGGAAATTAATTGAAAAAAAACCACAGTATTGCTAACCTTCATATGATTGTGAATCTCAATGCAGTTGAAAGGTTTCATGATTTTCCAGAAATCATTATAGAACATGGAGAAAAAGATTGGAATAAAAGTTTATGGAAAATTACAAAACTACTGAAATTTGGGCGAATAGGTGCGTACTACAGGCGTGTACATAAAAGTAGTAACGCAGCGAAAAGTTACAACTTAATAACTATAGACACAGAAGATCACCTTCCTGGTTCTTGGACCACGTCTCTTTATTGGCCTTGTCGTGGGACTCTTTCTTAATAGGCTAATACCACTACGTCATGGTGGAAAATTTGTTGTTGCTGTTGTTCCTATCCCATGCCTCAGGAGCAACACACAAAATTTTCTCTCAACTTTCTAAGGTCTCAATAACTTCAAAGGTGTTCATTTTTTATCACCAAATGATTATAAAATATGACCTATAAAACAATCTATTACTCAAAACATAACCTCACAATAATCTTCTATTTCTTCAACTTTATAATTCTGAAAGCTTCTACGAAGCAATACAAACAGCTAGTTTTTAATTCCATAAAGCGTCGTATTGGCATAGGAAAATGTTTATTAAATACAATAAAGACATGGCCGAACCGTTTGCTCACGATAATGAGCAGTGTTGCCATGGTTTCTATATTTATATATTGATAGGTATATGATACTATTTTCATATATGGAATATGCAAATAATCTGGTTCAGAGCATCATTTGTTTTCAAACTAGGATACAAATTCCAGAAAATCTGGGAGAGATAAATCAATTTAATCCATGCACATATAATATTATCAATCAATCCAACTAAAAATACTATGAAAAAGTTTAATTTCAGTTGGATGTATATAATTCATTGATGGGTATCAAAATTGAATATGACAACACCGTAATTCATAATGAAATAATTTAATTTATAAAGTATATTTTGCTCACAGTTTTCACTGGCCCCTCTGTTTTCAGAAAGTATTTCATTCACATTTTACAAAAAAGTAAGGTTTGCAGAGATTTCCAATGGTTCACAATGATATTCTCCAGTTTCAAAAACAATAATAATTGTCATAATATATATTGAAGGAAATATCTGCCATCACAGTTGACGATGTTTGTTTTTGTGAACACTTACATAACTGTTGGCATTAATTTCCAATATCAATCTTATATTTATCCAAAACAAAACTTTATTACATTCTCACGAGAAATGTTTAACTGCGCATGATTATTCAAAGCGTTGAAAGCCATATCTGGACTAAGCGTCTGCTTCTTTACATAACTCTGACAGCCAATGTTGGCAATCAAATCTAATAAAATGATCTTTTGGTGCCAATTTCTGGCTATTTAGGCATACAGGATACTGAGCGACTCGACTGCTTCCTCTCGCACTAATTTTTAGAACAATAATAATAAGAGTTTGTCCAATGCAGACATGTCCCCTGGTTTTCCAAATAGTGTGTGATTTTATTATTTGAAGCTGGTAAAGTACTATTTGTCGGAGAAAATTGATAGAAAAAATTAAAAATGGAAAATTATGCTTGAACTTTTTAAAGTGTAACAAATGAAAAACTGTGAATGTAATTTCATGTGCTGAATAATAAAACATCATGATCTGATCACTATCCAAACTTGAAGCATATAAACCAAATGTTTGTTATAGAAGAGATTTTATTTATTTTCCTTGTCAAATTCATCTGAATTCAACATACATAAAAATCATTCAATTCCTTTCGATTCTGTGAACTGAAATATATATAATCCTTTTCAACTTCAGCTTATATTGGAGAAAAAGTATCAATGTTTTAAAAGCATAACGTATGAGATAGCATGGAAATGATGGGTATTCGGGATATTTTCAAGAATCTCAGCTTTTTTCTCTTGAGATGGATATTTCAAGCATGGTGGTACATTTGGGGGGTCGGTTATTTCTTAAGCAATTTTTTTCCAAACGCCCCTAACATTTTTAGCTCATGATCTGAGAAAATATTTGTGAGAAATGTGCCCCTGATAATAAAATCAACCCTCACCTCAATCGTGGCACATATCCCATTCAAATAACGTAGGAGACTATTAAAGATAGTCAGACTATTCAAATAATCATCATGGCCAGACCACATGTCAGAAATTGTTTCGAAAAAACTTTCAATCCCGACAAATCTATAAAAAAAGCTCAATGATCAATGCTATAACGCATGCATTATACGATCATTTCTTTTAAAATGATATAATACCTTATAAGCAAGTATACAATATACATACAATATCATAAATATCATTTTATAAGACTTTTATACGTTCTGTATAAGAGTTCTATAATATACTATATAACTAACAGCTACAACATTATAAAATAGTTACTTAAGCTTGACTTATTGAAGCTGTATAATGTTGTATAATAAATATTGTATAGCATTCAATTGCGTTGCATTATAAAAGACTTTTCAGTTGTATAGTGCCTAAATATTCTTCGTTATAAAACAGTTATCGAATACCGTTCCATTTTACAATAAAATATTGTTTAAGGCATTTCTTTGGGATAAAATTGTTGGATTATAAATCGCCATGTTTAAATAAGCAATTCTTGTACCGCTATCACCGCCATTATGAGCAATTGAGTTGGAGACATGAAACTATATTGAGACATGTGACTTTATCATTATTTAGAGAATTATATTGTGAAAGAATATCCATATGAAGTGATAAACTATTGAAATAATAAAAAAAAGTATTTTAGGATATTCTATTTTATTAGAATTTTTTAAGTATCTACTTGAAACTTAACCAGAATTGAAGCGCTTCATTTTCTTGCGAAATATATACCTATAATCTATCAGTGAAATTTGCGGCGCATCAAAATTTGTGATATTGAACCATCCAAGTGAAATTATAATTTTTATTATCGATGTCCGCCCAAGCGGCCCTTGTCGTTTTGATAAGTCTCCATTTCTACAAATGAAATGTATGATGCACGTTCAAGTTAAAATATAATTTGGTTGTAATATTCTTCACTAAAAAATAAAATGCTCTTATAGATGTGTCTACATGACACAATATTAAATCATTTTATAGTAGCTGTATAAATGATTATGAAACAGTCGATTAAGAGTTGTATAAATGTGTATTAAACCGTCATATAAGAGTTCTATAAACTTTTAAGAGAACTGTTATTCAACCAAACACTTGGCCCTTTTTAGTTGAATAACATTTAATTGTTTTGTAGACCGTTATAAGAATTTTAGTATCCTATAAGATATATCTTGTAGCTGTTCATACAACCCTTATAGAATTTAAATTGCTACTTGGGCGTACACTAATTATCGACAAGTAAATTCACTTGCGTCGGAACGTTTGAAAATGTTGGTACATCTTTTTGCGTCTGTTATCATAATACAACATTCAATACTCGCTTTAAACTAGCCAGAACTCGCCAGACGATAGGAGAGGTGAGGAAATTTTCGGTAACCCATAAATCGACGAAGTGAATTCACTTGTCGGTAGTTAGTGTACGGTGATATAACATCAATATTCTGTTTGTTTAAATGTTCAATTTCACAATCCTGATTAAAATTATTGCGTTCAAAGGAATCAAAATCGGAATTTTCAAGTATTTTCAACGTTTTCACCACTTTATTTTATATGTTAGCTGTTACGTTTAGACCGAAAAACGAAATAGCGCAGCTGTTTCAGGATTTCAATATCATGAGTGATTCTTAACTGTATGCAAAACATCCTTAGATATTCTTTTATCAATTGTGTTGTATTTGTTAACGACTCTCTTAAATTGTGAATCTTGATTCGGAGCTAGCGCTGCTAGAAGTACCGCAAACCTGAATGGCATATACATAAATACAATAATTAAACAAGTGTCTAATAGATTTCTTTTATTTCTCACTTCAATTCATAAAAATCTCACCGGCTGACATGATTTTTCTTGTTCGAAAAATGATTGATTTTTTTTCTACGACCGTGCGTTTCTACCCACTATCCCCCGCACGCATTTTAGTTTTGAAAGTGTAACTTTCCCGCACTAGTGTATGCTTATTTTGATCTTATTAGATAGTTTTTTACTTCGGAAGCTATAACTATTGTTACAACAGATGAATAAATATTCACGAAATAGTCCATCAAATGAAATCTACATCTTTTCTAGCTTTTAGTTGCATTTTGAATTTTTTGAAAATATAAAGTAATGAAGATATTTTGATATAACCCTGTACATTCTTTAAGGTAGTGTCACAGAACAACTATCAAACTACCCGGGTTTGATATAAGAAAAATATATCAAATAAAATTATTTCATCTACAAATGACTTAAAACCGTTGCCGTCACCTTCATCGTCATCTTTATGAGACCTGCAACCGATGCCATTCTCGTAGACATCATCTACTTACCAGTTAACACCAATTAACTCCAATGGTCCGGCAATTTTTAGTAATTTACAGAATGCAACAAATTGTGTTTTCAATATTAATATCAATAATAATTAATAGCTTTTGGTTGAAGTTTTGTATGTTGAAATAAAATAACTTTTGAAAAATGGGTTGGTATATTTTTTTATATACTGTCGTAGAAAAAATAATGTTCCTAACTCATGCGTGAAGTGTCTTTCCCGCCCTTGACCGCTTGCCCGAACTCCGGTCCGCTTCGTTCGGGTCAACTGCAGTCGCGTGTGGGAAAGTATCACTTTCCGCACTTGTTAGGAAATAGTATATTACGTAACGTGTGCGGAAAGTGACATTTTTCACACGAGTGGGAAGCATTGTCTCACGAGCGCAGCCGAGTGAGACAATCCCACGAGTGTGAAAAATCACTTTCGCTCAAGTTATGTACACTATTTTTCCTACGACCACGCGATATACTTTTACCAAATTAGGCATGTATAATCTTGCTTTTTTATGTAGATGTGAGAGGTTTTACATATGTGTATTTGTAAATACTTATTATGGTTTTGATTACTTACCTTTGAAATTGGCCCAGAAAATTGTGATTTTTATGTTTTAATAACATGAAAGTCCAATAAATGTCGATATAAACACATTTTATTTTGGAGAATAAATAAACTGTTGTGTATATGTTCTTAGCGCTTATTAGTATCTTGGACAAGAACCATAAGCTACAACAGTGGGATGGCCGAGTGGTCTAGGCATCCGTGGGCTCGATTTTTGACAAGCAGTTCGAGTCCGGGCTCGGTATTTTTTTTTTTAATTTTAAATGAAATAAATAGATTATATTATATTATTATATGGACAAATCAACTTAGGAAATAAGCATTTCACATATACATATTAATTTGCGGAGTAAAAAGACTAGCATTTCAACATTCAATTTGACAGCTTTTTTATCCGCACACGTACGGATAAGATTTTTTTCCGTACGCGTATGAATAAAGGTCACTTTCCATAGAACTAGTCAGTGCGATATATGTCACTTTCCTATGTGGTCGTAGGAAAATAACATATTCCACTAATTTTGTGGAGCTGAACACCAAATTAGACCTAATTTCATCGTATTACATCAGGTTTTTCGTACAGTTAATTTATATGGGCTATTTTATATTATTTGACAAAACCAAATTAAATTATTCAGTTTTGTCGCTTTTTTCTCGAATTGCGTGACCTCTCGTGAGAAAAAATATTGGTTGTGACTGCGACACACCCATTCGAAACGGATTAGACGAAAATAAGCCACTTCGATGGACCACAAATCAGATCTTTAGTGGCTGATAAAAAATTTGATGCAACAATGAACACTACTGAATTATAAGCTTGGCTGGCGGTTGAAGATGTTACAAACAATTTTTCAGGAAATAAGAAACACCCTTACTTTAAAAAAAATTGTTGCAAACTTACTAGATGAGTATTGAAAATAGGGGTGTAATCTGAGTATAAAACTCCACTTCTTATATTCTCATGTCGATTTTTTTTCCTGATATTCTTGGTGATTATAGTGAAGAACAGGGGGAAAGGTTTCATCAAGACATAAAAACTATGGAAACAAGGTACCAAGGTCGATGGAATGTGAATATGATGGCAGATTACTACTGGGTGCTTATTCTCAACCAAGAGATGTGATGTGATGTGAGCGTTCCTACGAGAAAATCCGCCATTGTTCCATTGAAATTTTATACGCCGTATTCTCGTCGATTCCCTTCCTATGAAATTTTGGTGGAAGAGGAGCAATTTTTTTCTCTTGCTTTGAAGCACACGATTCTAATATTTTCATGCGAATCGCATGCGCCGAACGTATTTTACATTGATATGTCATTGATATGTCATTGATATGTCATTGATCTGTCATTGATATGTCATTGATATGTCATGAATCAGAAGTAAACCGGCCCGTTTGCAAATCTTCATGTTCCTTCATAAACTGCACTAATACATATTATTGCGCAGAACTGATTGAAGGTTTTCGGTCCATTTTTATTTCATATTATATCTATGATTTGGGAGTTATATCACTAAGATTAGAATATAAAATGACATCTATCAAGATATGACGTTTTCTTGTTACTCTTAAACTACTATTTGAGCAAATGGTCTACCACATACATTTCAATTCATTGATAACATTCGGCAACAATGTCGGAAGTATTTCGGATGGCCCAGAATGCGGTTCGAAATTTCAAGAGAGCAAGGAACGTTCCTACTCGTGTGATAGAATACTCACTTCTCTCAACTATGTTCTATCGATGAGAATAAGCGTCCTGGCCACTGAAACGTGATTTTACTGACGATATTCACAAAAAATCACATCCAGACGTAGTTTTGTCACTATACGTAAAAGATGTCACTCTAAGTGGCCCTATAGTTATGTTCATACTTGATGTTTTGTAAATAGATGTTTAAATATACCTATGTATTAAAAATAAAATAATTGATTTTTCCTTAAAATTATGAACTGAACGCGTTTCTCAAAACCTGATGTATGTAAGTATTTTTGTGTTCAGAATACGATAAATTGGTGATATTTTTTACTCAAATACAAACAACGTTCAAAAACTTCTCATTTGTCGGCTGGTGGCCAAATATGTAAATATTTGAGGTACAAATCGCCTTAGACATCCAGCGAGAATGGAGAAAAGCTCCTGGTTTGTAAAATTTTACTTGGTCGGCATCTACTGTACCAAGGAAAATTCAACATAATTTTAAGAAAATTGAGCATATAAGAAATCCTTAACATTTTCATTTGTCTCTCCAATTTTGAAGCAATTTCATTCCCTGCTAAACCATTTTTATATTTAGTTTGATCAAAGTATTCTAATTTTTGAAGTTTTGTAATAAAAAGACAATGTAACACAAGTTCGTGATGTGATGTTCACTAGGTTCATGAAAAAACTCTGCTTTTCTCATGTTCGAACAAGATTTTACAATTTAATATGAAATTTTCCTTCGGTTTACATAGTAGAATTTCGGTTGTAGATTCTCTGTTATGGGAGGTCAAATTTCATTAAATTAAATACCAAGTGAAGTAGAAGGTCGCTGGAGAGGGTGGCTGATCGGTACATAAAGGAAAAGGTTGGGCTTAGGTATCCTTTGCACAACAACCAACATGCTTTCAGGTGTGGCAAGTCAACTAAAAGAGCCTTTTTTGTTTGTGTACCATTGGGTGATGGTGTATCTACATATCAGGCCGAAATATATGCTATCTTGGAATGTGCGCAGATAAACCTAGACAGAGGTTATGTGGATCGACGAATAACCTCCACAACTTAGGAGTAGAGGAAAGTTTCCTATGTAGTGGTTGCGGCATGACTGACCAAACGTCAGTCCATGTTCTCTTAGAGTGTCCACACTGGGCTGTACTACGCAGGCGAATCTTCGAAGTCCCTGTTATGGCCCCTGGAGACACAAGCAGACATCCACTAAAAGAGGCTGTGGCCTTTCTTGAAGGGCTCGGCTTCATGGATGTCTAGGTAGCAGAAATGGCACAATGGGCCCGCCAGTGGCCTTAGTGCCGGAACCTTGGCTTGAGTTTGTCCAGGACAAGGCTCGACTGCACATTTAGTAGTAGTAGTAGTAGTAGAAGGTCGCGGTAGGGACAGTTATAGCTGTCCATTGTCCATTGGCCATTTGCCTAATTTCTGCAATTTATCGTAGTTCCGAACATTGCGAAAACATCCTGAATACCCTACTTATCGAGCTGTGTGTGCCGACAGACATTAAATTCCACTTTTAAGTTGAACGGTGTTGATATATCTGTACGATACAACCAACCATACTGATTTTTCATTATAAAGGACAGGGGCACAGGACAAGACACTGGTCACCGCACTCCAAAGATGCATTCCATAAACCAATATATATGAAGGAACCTCATCGTTTGTTCTTTCAAGGTTAAACACTTACTGGAGATATGAGCTGCTGGAACTGAAGCACCCAAGGAAGGAATAACACAGTTAATCAATGTCACAAGGGCAGAATATGAGATTCAGGAGCTCAAGGCTATTAGATAACGAGAGAGCGTGGCGAGACGAAGACAGCGAATATAGTTAAGGGATACTAAATTGTCCCCTGCATGTGTTACACGAAAATGTTTTTCACCTACCGAATAAATAAAAAAATAGTACAATATATCAAGAGTAACTTTGACACACTGACGTTTAATTAAAAAATTCTAATGAAACGTCAAAACTACAAGCCACAGATGGTGAAAAACTTCAAAATTCGTGGCGTTATGAATTTTCTGCCCTTGGGCTGCTGAACAATACTTTCCGCCCTATTTTTGTTCATGTGCTTTGTTTTCCGGTGAGGTGGGCGAAAAATTAAATACTGCATATATAAATCGGTTCGCTCGAGAATGATCCGGTAAAATCGGATCAAATGACTCTTATTGCATCCATGAATTGATGAATTGCAAATTTCCGATGGAACAGATTTGCAGTTTCATTTAGGTACATTTAAACTCCTAAATCGAAGATTGCTTTGTTTAATAATTCACTGTGAACTCGATAAATGAATTTCTGTGTGCCATTCTATCAAATTAGAACCTTCAATCAAGACATTTCTGGGACATATTATAGTCACATAACACTGACGTACTAAATATCATTTGATGCGAAATAATGATATGTAACACTGGATAGTTACGAATTGTCCCATGTTAAGAGTCAAGTATAATTTCAGCTACAAAAAATGTCAGTTGTAGCAGATTTTGAGCGTGTTTTTGACGGTAATAATCACGAGCTTCTGTAGCAAAAACTTCAGTATATTTGAGTGTTAGTTTGGAGTGATGAATAATATTTATAACCGTTGAATACATAATTAATTTAGTAGGACTCTCATCCTTTCGGAAGAAGTACCTACTCACAATCACCAATGACGCTAATGTCACTGACCAAAGTTTTAATAAATACATTTTTTTCTACGACCACTATCGAAAGTCGTCTTTTGTGCCTTGAAAAGCAGCTGCAAAGTTGATGTTTTTCACTAGCTGTCATAATTTGGCATTATTGGCGCTCAAGCAGAAAGTAACTTT
>CAJUYG010000189.1:239739-285964 GCA_910591675.1 Galerucella calmariensis
TCCGATGTCAGAAGATTGCCCCACCCTGTATCTCTTTGTGAAATAAAACACCATGATTGGTCTGGAGGCTGCATATTTTCTGTAAACGCTTGAATATTCCGTTACTACAAAAGATCTTGATCTTTTGGTCTTAGTATTTGGTAGCATAATTAGCAATTTGTCGCCCATATCATTTATATCATCTGTTTTCACTTGCAAAAGCTCATCACATCTACAAGCCCCAGCGACTGCAACAATAAATACAACCCAAAATATGAATTGAAAATTAGTTCTTCAATCGATAACAGATCATTTTCAATATATTCCTACCTTCGTACAGTTCATCTGGGGCATCTGATAAAAATTTCTCGATTTCTTCCTTTTGAAAAACTCGGGATTTTTTTGCATGGAAACCGTCTGACTGGCGTTTCAAAAAAGCCCGTAACTTCAGGTATTTTGCCAAATCAATGTTATTTTTTATGTTCAGGGTAGCTTTCAACATCGAATAGGTAGACCATAACGTTGAAGGCTTCATTTTCTTTGAAAGATCGGAAAAATAGACAATCAGCACATTTTCAGAGAAGATCCTATATTTTTCTTCTGTCTATATTCCATGAATCTGCTGTATGTGAGTTCATATACAGTTCTTGATTTTTCCGGTAAAAGGTTAAATTCCTCATCTCGCGCCTGGTCTCTTATCTCAGGAGGTGTTAATTTCATCAATTCATCCTCACTTTGCAGTAAATCCATTTCTAACATGACAACTTTTCAAAATTGACAATGACAAAGTAAACAGTAAACAAACATATTCAACAAACGTCATCAGCGGTAAACATAGTAACGCAGGGCCCAATTACCTTTGGTAAAATAATTTAGTTATTTGGATATTGATAATGAAACGCAATTTAAATATGAAAAAGTCGATTTTGCGTGGAATTGGAGCAAATTTGAAGAGAAAATTATATGTTTCACACGGCAGAAAAGCAGATTTAATGCCTTGGCTGGTTTCATAGCTTGTGCTTTTATGCCTAGTAAAACAAATAACTATTTCCTAAAATTGATAATAAAAAAGTTTACCAGATGGTGCGAACTTAGGTGGACACAGTGTATATGCTTAATAAATAAGTTTTTCTACCCAGCTGTTCATCCTGAACCATCAATTATTATTAAAAGATAGTATTGATCGCGAACATAATATAAATATTCATCCAGCACGTGTCATTGGTTTCCGGATATTACTTTAATTGAGAGAACTCTACTTACTATGCATACTAAAATGATACGCAGCAGGATGTTTCAGATTAAACTAAGTTATGATACATCATAATATGAGGTCTTTAATTAAATTGGACAAATTAGATAATAAGCCCATAAACATTGTAACGCACACGTGCGACTGAGATGAGTTGAATATAGAACACAAGAGTAACTGACTTCTTTATTAATTATTATGTCAGAACCCATAACCCAATAAGGGTTCTTCTTTCAATGAATTGCTATTCTGTACAGTGCCCGTCATATAAAACTGGTACAAATATAATGATCGAAAATAGTGTTTTCCTCCTACCCCTATAGAAAGTACACATTTTCCTTCCTCAAATCAGGGAGGAAACTCATACTTTTTCTCCCCCACATTTCAAGTAAGTTGTAAACGATGAAACTTGTGAATTCATTATATTCATATTGTTTCCATAATTTCTAGAACATCCTGTATATCCTGTTTTTTGGTAGAAATGAAAACATTAATGTTACTTCAACGTAGTTCTTCAATACAAATTTCAACTTCAGGAATCTTAGATAAACGTTTTTTGAGTACAGAATTAGAAAAGCATAGTATGCTGTGGCTCACTGACAGTAAACACGGCGATTGACTTTTGAGGTGCAAAGTCGCTACATTCATTAAATTTAGTTGAATTTTTGAAAAATGGAGAGCGATTCAAGTGATTTTGAATTTCCAAATACACCACCTAATATTAAGAAACAAGCTAACATAGCGTCATTAACCTTACTACCACAAAAATCTAAAGACAGGTATGAAAAACAATACGCACAATATATGCAATGGGCTGAAGACAACAAGATACATAAATATTCAGAGAATGTTTTACTGGCATATTTTTCACTACAAGGAAAATCATAAAAAGCTTCAACACTTTGGTCTAAATATTCAATGCTACGCACAATGATACAAATGAAGGACAATGTCGATATTAAATATCCAAATTTAATTGCATTTCTAAAACGTCAAAATGCCGAATACAAACCAAATAAAGCTAAAACTTTTACAAGACAAGAAATAAATACATTCTTAATGGAAGCCCCCGATGGTGTTTTTTTATTAATGAAGGTAAGAAATGAAATCCCATACAAATAATTTAGTTTTTGATATAAAATATTCATAGGTAGTCCTTGTTATTGGAATTTCTGGAGCATGTCGATGTGATGAGCTTATTAAAATGCCTATGGATGATTGAAGAGAAAGACAATCTTTTAGTCATAAATATCCACACTTCAAAAACGTATAAACAACGAACTTTCGTTATCAATACTACAACAAGTAACGGCCCAAATTTTGTTCAAATCGTTAAAAAGTATATCTGTCTACGTCCTAAAACTGAGCATAAACGATTGTTGGTATGCTTTAAAGCAGGCAAATGTATAAATCAAGTGGTTGGCAAAAATAGTATATCCAAAATACCACAAAAAATTGCAGAAGATCTCAATCTTCCAAATGCCAAACATTACACAGGGCACAGTTTCAGAAGAACTTCAGCAACTCTGTTAGTAAACGCTGGTGGGGATATTTTAGCTCTAAAACAGCATGGCGGTTGGAAATCAACCAATATCGCAGAAGGTTATGTAGAACAATCTTACACAAAAAAAAGAAAAATTTCTGATCAAATTATGGGAAATAATGTAGAACCTGAACTTTATCAAAATCAGCCAAGCACTTCTAGAAGTTACCACCATTACAATGTGCTAAGCGAAAATATATCAAATACTAAAGCTCCTGTTCAAACCCTATCTTCTTCCAATGGTGTTCATATAAGTGCTGCTCAAAACTGCACATTCAATATTAACATGAATAATTCCAAAATATAGTTTAACAATACTATGTACTTAATTGTATAACATATATTGATAACTTTGTTTAATAAATAATTCATGTGTTCTTAATTATATTCGTTACCTATTTGTGTCGTAAATAAATTTTCAGAAAAGGTGGGTAGGAGGAAAAATCATATTATGTATCACATAGGAGTAAAGTGCCTTTTCCTCTCTTGGATATTCAGTAAACTACATTCTGCGGGAGGAAAAGTGACACTTTCCTCCCTAGTAATACAAATAGCTATTTTCCACCTGTGTAACTCGATCTTTCAAGATGTATCAATACTGAACTGGTTTTTATGGTTTAATTTTTAGGGCAGTGATGTCAGTTCAACAGAAATGTTAGTAGATGTAGTCATAAGATACATTTTGAAAAGCAATGAAAGAAGAGAAATATAAAAATTTATTGTAACATTTAAAAAAAAAAGAAGTTGGAAAATGTGATATTTTAATGAATACATACAATAAAATACATTGTTACTGGTTCAAATATTTTTTAAACTAGAAGATGACTGACTTGAAAAAAGGTGGGACAAGAATCATACACAAAAAATACAATTTGTTTTCTATTTTAACCAATAACAAACCGAACCAATTTGATTTCAGAAAACTAATAACTTTTTATCTCTCATTTATCATCCTAAGTTGTGATATTATTTATTGGCGTTGGTTAGTTTTAATATCTATTATTCGCTCGTGGACAATGAGCAAGGATATTGACAGATACACGCACCTGTGGACTGTGTCGTATTCCTAATAAAGCTTAAACAAATTTACCTATTCCTCTGCGTATCAGATCATTTCGTTAAATACCATCAAATACCCTTCAATTAAAATGTCGGATTCTTCCTGTCAACAAAAGAGACTATTGGTTATGGAGCTATGAAAATTAATTGAATCAGGTGGAAAAATTTTTAACCATCAATAGAAAAATTCAACTCAGTTGGCTAGAAGGAAAAATAATTGTCAAATCCACAGCTAGTGGTGAGAAAAACTATTACTGGTTTCTGGGATATGAACTATCCCAAAAATTTTTCGTTTGAAACCACATTCAAGGCAAATATCAACCTAACTTGTTTATGTTCTCCATTAACTTTGTATTTTCGTGCTGCAGAAGAATTCTCCAGTCATTTTTCCAATTCTGCATTATGCGGTTGTTACTGAGGCATTGAAGTTTCTGCTACTTGTGCATATATTGCTATAGCGAAGGGATTGGCCTTTAGGTTATCAATTAATGCATCGTCTTGCACCGCTGAAGTTCCTCTGATTTTGAGAAAAGTTCCACTTCTCTTAATGTTTTGAATCGCTTTTAAAACTGCGGCCAATCCTTTTTTTTGGAAGTTAATCGCATTTCATCAAACTCACTCAAATAGCAGGCATCGTGGACAATCTGCCTTGAAAAAGACGCGGAGTGTACCTATAACACACTTGTTTGACCAAAACACTACATTTTGTAACATAACCTTCGAAACAGAATCTAGTTATTTTAAGGAAAGCGCGATTTGATGGAAAGTAAAGTAGACACAATATTGATTGATCAAATATTCTCATTTGATGTGAATAATTTAACGAAATATGGGTATGTAGAATGAACAGACAAAAGGGGAAGGTCGCGTAGTTGCTACTCCATTCTCGGTGTTTTGTTTGGCTGCCTGCCGGCTGACCATCGATTTTTCGGTTAAAGTTGGCGTGGCTCGACGGTAGAAACGTGGACTCCAAAACTTATGTCGTAAATTATTCAGAAAGGCGCTAGACCCCAAATTAAGTGGCACAAGCATAATGGGCCAGTGCTCACTGCTCTCTTGAGTATTTTTCTTGATATTTCTTAAAATTCAGCTACCGATTATTAGAATTTACTACTGTGATACAACGAAAAGAGGATAACAAACAAACTGAACAAAACAAACGGTGGAAAATATTTATCGACATAATAAAATGTAGCTGGAGGTGAGAGTTTGAAAATAAATCTCGTATTGAGAGTAGGAAAAGTAAAAAACGTCAAAGGACGTTAAAAGACGTTAAAGGACCCGGTGTGATGCCTTTTGGTCAATATAATAAGTTATCATTAATATTTAAATAAAAGACATAAATTCCCTTGAAGCTAATTTCAATAAGTCATAAGAATGGAAGTAGGAAGATTGCACGTACGAAGTCAAGTTCAGAGCGTGAAATAAACATAAATAGTATTATTTATATTTACTTATGATGAACTTGACTTGTCGTATAAATATGCAAACGATAGTGTTTTAACAACTACTATTAATATTAGGGTTAATGTTGATGGGAATGTAAGAATATGAATATCACAATTCATAAGTCATCACGTATCCCAGTGCTACAGGTAGTTGTTTTATTCCTGTAAGATGACCCTCCGAGTGACCAGCAACACTACCTATTCAGAGGCCCTTTCACACCTATAATCTACCAAAGTATCCATCGACAATACATTCATTACACTGGCACATTCAAAATGCGAATGCGATCCCAGTCAAAATGAAATTTTGTTATCTTGTACGTCCTGAAGTGAATAACAAAAGTTCTTTACTCAGGTTCTGAGGAAAGTCTCAGAGACTAGTAGCTCCTTTATTTCTATATGCCTGAGAAATTTCAGGATGTCTGAAGGCTTAAACTTAGGCAAATGTACTTTTACCTAGTAATCCAGGTGCTGTGCCTTAGAATTTTGAATTGCTGACAATTTTTAAGTATGTGAATGGGGGTTTCTTCTTTCATGCCACATAATCTACATTCTTCTTCCTCCATTATTTTGAGCTCTTTCAGGAGCCCATTCAGACTTCAATGTCCCGTTAGGATCACAGTTATCATATCCTGAATCTTTGCTTTTTCTTTTCTTTTCCCATACTTTCAGATTGTTTGGTTTGCCGCCCGTGCACTACAGCTCCTTCTATTGCTTTTGAGCCGTCTGTGTATCATTGAGACCCAGTTGTACATTTGAAGCTTAAAATTGAGCTCAACTGAGCAGGGCTTAAAATATAAGCTTAGCTTAACCCTAAGCCTGTTGTACAAATATGGTTCAGTAGCAGCTCTACTAAACCTATATTTGCAAGTGTTACTAGAACTTCTTTCGAACTGACGCATGCGTATGGAGTAAATTGGTCACAATATGTTTGTCAAATAATCTAACTAATGTCATATTTGCTACCTATTAGTTTTACAAGAAATTTTCTCTGATATACAATCTGTCACAAAGCGAACGGTTTCTTTAGAAAGACGAAATCTTTCGATAGGCTCATGATCTCTCCAACATTCGAAGTGATTCATACGCTCTCTATACACCCGAGGTCTTCTCGGGTGTTATACGATTTCAATAAGTTGCAAAAAATCCTCATCATCGGTTAAAATATCCATAATTAACTTTGACAAACTTTCAATTTAATATTAAATTAAGTGCAGGTTATGTTTGCATACAATTCATTCACATTTAAGCCACGGAACATGATAAAAATTTATGTTTCGTGCTTAAGCTTACATTAAACCTGCCCTCTTGGAAGCTTCACTAAGCTTAAGGTTTAATAAGGTTAAATGAAGCTCAACCGTAAGCCAACTTTGTACAACAGCAATCTGACGCTGAACCCGAGTTCACACTTGAGCCTTCACTAAGCTACAATTGTACAACCGGTCCTGAATGGCATTATTTCCAAGTCTGGTTCGATTACTTTTAGTTGCTTGATTGAGTAACGAATTTCTTTGAAAAGATTTGCTTTTCCAATCTAACCTCTTCTTGGCATGTCTCCCTCCTCTCAAAGTATGAAGGATATTGAATTTACTGCTTGGACCCTCTCTTTGTAGAATCTACTTATATTACTATTTTAAATGAAAAATTCATTTTGTTTTATTGAAGTGCAGTTATCAAAAACTTTTAGTTTCATTAAAAATAGTAATAAAGGATATTGTCAAACAAATCCGGATTCGTCAAAGAAAGGAGAGTATAAGACATAAAATATTTAATAAGAAGTTTCGTCTTCTTCGTATATATTAAACAGACTGATCCAAAAATATATAACAAATAAAATTATTTTCATAGAGCACACTACCCGCATGTCTTTTATAATATATCAAGCCTCAGGTTTAATTTATGTATTATACATCAATAATTAGATTTTGGTCATCCGTGAGTAATAATGAAAATGGCACTTTCGCTTAGAAAGGTAAGCCCAAATAATTGAACAAGTGACCTCCCAAGTAGCAATTTAAATTCTATGAGGGTTGTATAAACAGCTACAACATAGATCTTATGGGATACTGAAATTCTTATAACGTTCAACAAAACAATTATACGATCCTTATACAACTAAAAAGGGCCCATTTTTAAACAACTATTTGGTTGTATAACAGTTTTATTAAAAGTTCATATAACTCTTATATGACTGTTTAATACACATTTATACAACTCTTAATCGACTGTTTTATAATCATTTATACAGCTACTATAAAATGATTGTATAGTGTGTCATGTAGTCACATCTATAAAATGGGATTGAAGCAGCACTATGAAGGTCTTACAATATGTTTGTATAAGCACAAATAGCACAAATTTTAATGCGCCGCAAATTTTACTGATAGATTGATTATAGGTAGCGAAGAGCTTAAAAATCTTCTAAATATTAACATTTTCGAGGAAGAAATAAACAATTTTTACTTTCTGGGTAATAACACAAACAGCCCTCTAAAAATTGAATTTAAACGATTTATTTCAAAACAGCTTGTCATTAAGAATAGAAACCTATTGAAAGGACAGAAAATCAGTATTGCGGACGACCTAACACCACAACACAGAAAAGAATACCAGTTATTATGGAAACATAAAATATTGGCAAAAAACGATGGGAAAAATAACTGCTTCATAAAAAACTTTAAATTATTCGTCGATGGTGATTCATACGATTACGAAGAACTATTGGAAATTGAAAAAACTAACGAACAACCAAAGTCAAATAGTACTCCTCCCACTCCTACAGTTCAAAACAAACTAGCCAAGCATCAGCGCCCAAGAAGTTGTGTTGAAACAAAACCTAAATGGTTTTTGTTGTTTTAAAGACTTCTGTATAGTTTAATTGATTTGTCATGCCTTGTTCCATGCTTCTACCTTCTGCTGCAGCTTTGTCTGCTCTTTCATTTCCTATTATTCCGACGTGGCTTGGCATTAATCTTATGTCAATTCTTTCTTCCTAGGCTTTTAATAAACTTTCCTTAGCCTTTGATACAGTTTGAAAACTTTTTGAAGAGATTCCTGTCTTTGTTATTGCCTGTATTGCACTTCTAGAATCTGATATGATTATTGTTGCCATTTCATCTTCTAGCTTCTAGGGCCAGTTGTATTGCTCTGTGAATTGCTATTGTTTCAGCTGTGCAAATGTTGGTGTTTTTCGTTAATTTTGTTTTAATCACTATTTGTCTTGATTCATGGTATACACCTATTCCGCATTTTCCCTTATTACGGTCCAGTGATGCATCTGTGTATATTCTATTATAATTTGGATATTTGCTTATGAGGTGTTCCTTAAGTTCTTGTTCACCATGTGTTTCACATTTCTTTATTTTCGTGCCTATCCCTTTTATTTTCCTCATCTGTGAATCGTAGTTTGCAATTTGACGTTAATGCATTTCGGCGCAAGTTCTGTCAAAAACGCCAGAATCGGCTAACTTCGCATGATACATTCAAACTACTCCAATCTCGGTGATGTTATGTTATCTATGATTTAAACGTACGAAGTTTAATAACCGTGGTTGATTTTGGTTTTATAAAATCCGAAAAATGGATGGCGTGACTAGACGAGTGATTAAAATTTTATCCCTAACCACGTTTTTACGCTAATCTTCCAACCACTTTCTTATAGAATCAGGCCAATTAACTTATAATCATATTATAAGTAACAATACAATCCACAATGATAAAACATATGTAGGTTATTGAAATTTCTCACCGTTATACCTGAAACACATAGCTGAAACAATAGCAGCGCATTTCCATCACAACAAGCCATCAGAACAGTGCGTAGCTGTTACCTGATTGGAGACATGGTTTCGATGTATTCATGATCGTCAATTAATTCTCTCCGATTCGAATATGGGGCAATGGAATTACGCCCACTTTGAACGGACCTTATTGGAACTCCCTTTGCTAATAACTCAAATGATTATTAAAGTTGGTTGGATCTATTTGGACTCTATTATACACTATTGAAGCGACCTTAACTACGGCTATTCAGTTTGTAGTTGGTATCACTTACTGACCATTAGAACTATATTTTCCATCCGAGTCGTTATGAAACGGTATGGAGGTAGCAATATGATTACCTGGGGCATTAGGTATAATACAATACAGGGTGTCCCAACCGAGAGTGACCCATTTTAAATGCTTATAACTTTTATACCAGTTGTGTTAGCCACCTGTGGTTTACGCCATTCCTTTTCTTTTGGCCTAAAGTTTTTCCTAGTTGGTACCAAATTTTGTCTACAATTATACAGTGGGAGTAAAAAAACTGCCTTTTTTCGACATTAAAATTTTCAACTATTTTTGATGGAATACCCTGTATATTGCAACGCTATAATTAGGAGTCGTGTCCAAGGTATCCATATACCAATGAACATCGGACTTGTACCTTGAAGTTTTAGCAGCAAAAAATTAAAATAGTAGTCTGGATATTTTAGCAAACGTATAAAAAAAACGTAACTAGGTATCCATAGTAAACAATTGTCACTGTCAATGTAAAATGTCAAATTAAGTTAACATAAAAACATAAATTTTAAAGAAAATGATTTATTCATTAGTTGAAAAAGCAAAAACAGTAATCTTTTATACCGAAACCCGATCAATAATAACGACACAAAGAAGATTTAGAACTAGATTCCAGAAAAATCCGCCAAGCAAAAACGTTATTAAAAAATGGCATCAAAATTTTTCAATACATGGATACTTGGAGGTCAAGAGGCCAAAAAGGAATTTGTTCAATCCTGAATATTTGGACAGACTTTTAGCGGTCCATGAGATTATTGCAATTAATTATCAGAAAATATCTCTTAGGAAAATGGCGGCTGCATTGAATTTATCTAAAAGTGAGTGCGAGAGATGTGTTAAATGTTCAAAATTATTCCCTTATAAGCTTCAAATATTTCAAAAGCTTCGTCAGGAGGACTACCAAAAGAGATTGTTTACTTGCGAAACTATTTTGGACTTGTTTAGAGTTAAACCAAATACGCTGTTAATTATGTCTGATGAGGCGAGTTTCCACATAGATGGTACATGTAACAAGCACAATTGTAGGATTTGGGCATCAGAGAATCCAAGAGCATTTAACGAGTTCCAGCGAGATACTCCAAAGGTAACAGTTTGGTGCGCCATCTATGCTGAAAAAATATATGGACCATTTTTTTTTCAATGAGCCAACGATAACAGAAACTGTATATACTGATATGCTGGAAAATTTCTTTTATCCACAGTTAATACAGGAGGGTAATAAAAAATACGTTTGCTAAAATATCCAGACTACTATTTTAATTTTTTGCTGCTAAAACTTCATGGTACAAGTCCGATGTTTATTGGTATATGGATACCTTGGACACGACTCCTAATTATGGCGTTGCAATATACAGGGTGCTCCATTAAAAATAGTTGAGCCACAGAATATACAAATGTACTAACAAGAAATGAGAGCCGGCGTAAATCCTTTGATGTTTTGGGGGCAAAATTTCGTGACCTTCAAACTGACGTTGGCAGTAAACGGATCAAGTTACACTGAGATAATTGTTCAAAAAAGTGAAACCAAAGAATCTCAAATAATAATTGTTTATTTTTATGACTTGTTTCGACAAAGTTTTAATTCTCTTATTCTTTTGGAAATCAAACCACAATAATGTTTTTTTATTTTTTATTTCGACGTTTCGGTAGCGTTCCAGCTACCGTTGTCAAGATTAACTAGTAATAAAATTAATAATAATTATTGTGGTTTGATTCCCAAAAGAATAAGAGAAAAAAGAATAAGTAATGCCACAAGGAATTTACAGAAGAAAGTTTCAATTGTTCAAGTCAATTCATGAATTGTTTGAGTTATTTCAACAGCTTAACAAATATTGTGAACAATATATAAATATAAGTTTTAGCTTGTTTTTGGAGTAGGTACCATCCATTATTAAAACTAATGAGCTATTGTTTAACCAAATGATTCTTATTTTCTATATTGTTATTGAAATTATATGTGTAAGTATGTTTTCATGTAGCACTATATGTAGGATAGGCTGAGTTTAAAAACCAATACAATAATAATAGATTATATATTTATAATATCAGTTTACAATAAAAAGAATTTCAGTAAATGATGATATAAAATTACAATGAGTATGGTGCTTGAATATAAAATTTTCATTATTTATATATTTTAAAGTTACACTTCACCAGATCCTGAATTAAATTTTACACCCAGAGAAAATGTACTGATATCTGTGAAAACGAAGTTATAAAAAAGAAGCGACAGTAAACTTTTCTCTATAGATATCGAAGTTTTGTTGTGTTTTTCAATTATTTATCGATCACTTGAATGACAGACACGAATTGCCTAAGTTTTTGGCGCTATATTTAATAAATGTAAATTTATAAACAAATTTTATCGTTCAAAACACAAAAAAATGTAAATAATCAAAAAGCTTACAACAAAGGAAATTCTTTGGTAAACAATAAAATCACAT
Source organism: Galerucella calmariensis (assembly GCA_910591675.1). Taxonomy (NCBI): domain Eukaryota; kingdom Metazoa; phylum Arthropoda; class Insecta; order Coleoptera; family Chrysomelidae; genus Galerucella; species Galerucella calmariensis. The sequence goes on from CAJUYG010000189.1 coordinate 251,527, forward strand.
GTCATTGACAGATAACTTAAGCTTACAATGGCAACTGTCAGACATGCGCACTCAGAAAATGAATTGTAACGTGTATGCGTACCTATGGGCCATTCGCACCGGTTACACTTAAACGTTAAGTGTCACTCAAATCCACTAAGTGTCACTTAGTCGTTCGCACCGTATTTAAATGCACCCTTAACGCGACGTTGAGGATACCTTAGCTAAGCTCGGAAAATCCACGGCTTAAAGTTCCACTTAACCTCGAAATACTAATTTTGAAGTTAATTTATGACAGTTTAGATTTGAGTAAATTGTGCTATGGTAGATGGTAGATCTTTGTATTTGTAATTTGTCTTATCGAAATGGAAATGTTAGAAGACGATAACTATTTAGAAATAATTTATATAATTGAATACGGAATACCCAGACCTATATATAAGGAACGATTATTTTAATACATTCGATCCTAAGACGTTTTTTTTTTAGATATAGAATGACGGAGGAAACTGCTCTCAATTTTCTTGGAGAAATTGAAATTGTTTATTTTCTATGATATTTTTATACTTGCTAATAATATCTAATAATAATGTTTTTTCACGTGTTGTGAAATCTATTCCACGAAATCGTTTTTCTCAGCTCATATTTGAACTACTAAAATATGACTCGGAAGAAAATACTTATCAAAACGTCAAAATCAAAGATGAGACCAACTAATATCAAACTGGATCAAACGACTGCCGTTAATTCCTAACAAGATCTTCTTTTCCAAAAAAAGATTTTAAAAGTTGCGGCGTTGTCAAATGGAACCTCCCACTTAGCTAAGGGAGGTACGACGCGAACGAAGTTCTACTTAAATTATAAGTGTCAGTCAGTTAAGTATGACTTTTTAGGATCATCGGTGCGAATGGCCCTATGTCGTTTATTTTTTTTTATTTACTATTTTGACATATAGTTACCCTTTAATTTGAAAAGTAAAATCATCAGGATGGTATTCAGCCAAATTCAAAAATGCTATTGAATTCATAATTACCAGCTCCTTTTTCTAACTGGAAATACTTGAGAGCTTTCAAAACGCTTATGCTTTTCCATGGAACTAGGCATATTTTTGTATTATTCAAATAAAAATAACAATAAGATTAATATTCATTTTCTATAAGTGATAATTGACCGTGAACAACAAAGTACAGATCTCTGACCAGAACTGTCAGTATGACAGTAGAAAAAGACGTAAGACACTTCGCCGATACGAAAAGTACATCTGCATCCTATTCTAAATGTTGTGATCTTTCTTGGAAAGTCGCGCTTGCGCATAATCTTAACATCAACTAATCAAACTCGAAGTCAAAGATTAGAGTTAACGTTTGTTATACATCCAAGCGGTTCATAATTGTGATATTTTGATTGGAATTAATCACAAATCTGCATTTTTCCATTCCTCTCAACGTGATGTGTGAGAAAGGCATTAGCCATCAATGACGCACACCAAGAAGGACTTCAAGTAGGTTATTTATGATACGCATCACCTCACGCGAATGGCTTGAGCGCGCATATCTTGATCCAAAGTAGTGTGGGTGTTTTGGTCTGCATCGAAAAACATACTTGTGCGTTCACGTATTCACACACGCACAGAGTATTCAGGCTCTGAAGACCAATCCTTGACGTTAAGCGAATTCGTATCATAACGAGTTGTAGCTGGAATTAATTCTACTACTCCGCAAGTTTTAATTCCTCAAGGAAAATTATAAATGAACTCCCAAATAATGAATCACATGTTGTGGTGCTATAAAATGCACTGAAATACCTATATATCCTGTGAAAAACGAAATGTTTCGATAAGAGAGCCGGTTTATTCACTGCCGTGAACGAATGAGAAGGATTGCACGGATTGATTCCAATTCTTGACCGTTCGCAACAGTCAAGGTTATTGCTTTCTAACGTTAGTTATTAGTTGTAAATTGAATGTTCATTGAACATTTTGGAGATGGTGAACATAGGAGTTCAATATGCATAATAGATATATATTATGTCAACTGTCCTCAATGCTTTAATTTTGTATTCTACATTATGCTCATAATTATAAAACCAATAAATTAAAATTAAATGAACCCCACCATATTTGTTAGCACAACATAAGATAATACGATTTTTTTTATAGCGGCACGTATATAGCAATTCCTATACAAACCTACCTTCTTTTGTGATTGTTTTTCCCGAATTTTTTACCCAAACAGAGACAAAGCTTATACACGGACACTGCATCCAATTTGAAAGTTATTTCTCTTACGTGAATTTCATATTGACCAAAAAGCAAAACAGGGTCGTAGGTGAATGGATAGGTGAATTCTTTTGTGGTAAACGTACAGTTCTTGAATGTCCAATTTGTATAATGCTACGGTTTCCATTTTTAAATCTACGATGCTGTTATAAGTAGATGTTGCCAGTCGGACTCCCTCATGAAGGGTACCGTACCATCATTAACTATAATAATGAATATTCTGCTAAATATTTCAAACGTCTACCTGTTGTCGTTATTAATATCAAGCAGAATAGTTATTTAAAAATAAAATTAACAATAAAAAAAAACTTCCTCACGGGGACTGCAGCGTGAGAGTCTGGTTTGCTTACTACTCAACCACCGAGGCATATGCAAATTGTTTATCTATAACGTCAGATGTATTACATAATTTTTGCTTGAAAGGAACTAAAGTTCCTACCGTGTGTCCCGCGACACGTTCTACCTTTTTTATGCAACCATTTGTCTCCTCCAGCAATTGGGTCGCCAATTCATTACTTTTCCCCGTAGTCATAAGAGATGTTCCATAGTTTCCATCAGTATGGACTTTTTCTCATAGCTTTAAGTAAGTTAAGGACCTACAAAAGTAGAAAGATAATGTATTCTTGTAGTGCTACGAACAAAAAATTTATTCATCATAAAATCATGATAAACTGTATTTTTTACTCACATTTTCAAATAATTTGCCCAATTTCATTATTTCACATGATCTAAGAATATTTGAGATTATTCTTTCTATTACTCTCATATTCTTTTCCATTGCTGCATAACAGTTTAGGTTGAACTGGATTGAGACCAATAAAATTTAATATTGATACGCCAATGATTTGAGTGGTAGGGCTCTGTCTTGGTTTGCTCTAAATAAAATTACTGGGTTACAGCGAACGGACTTTACGGTTGGGAGATAAGGAATCTCCATATAAACGGGAAACTTATTTCATAAAATATAAATGTATTCCAATATTATTGCTTTCTTTGACGTAGTTTGGCATAGTTGTGTTCGTTCTTTGGAAAGCCCAGCGGAAGTTGGGAAGTTTATAGAAAGTTTCAAAGATTACTTTAGCATTGCAGGTTGAAGTCCATTTTATTGATGGAATTCAAGTATAATACTTTGCAATTGATATAAAATGATATTGTAATATTCGTAGTGTTATATGTATGCGACATAATTACTTCGTTAAGCAGTCCACAATACATCTACATGCGTTGTTTATATTCAGCTGGTTAGTGAGATGAATAGCAGATGATATAGTGAAAAGAGGGGCTGAAATACATTCTCGAGAGCCGGAACCGTTTGTGATATCAAATCTAACGAATCCAAGGAATTGGGAGAAATAAACAACGCCAAAAAGAGCAGAAAATCTGACAATTGGAAAGACCTAGTGGGGCTCAGACAATCACAACACCTAGAAAAATACTGGATGGAATATAATATTATCAAGTCAGAATAATAGTATATTACGTAACAAGAGTTGTAAGTAACCCATTAAGCACGAAATGAAAAAGTTCATGCACGAAGCCGCGCAGCGGCAAGTGCATAAGTTTCATGGGTACAATACAGACATACAACTCGTGTAAAGTACTATACTCTTTCTACGCCCATCTATTTTCTCCTGAGTGCTCATAATTTTATCTTTTTTACTACTAACAGACATATTCGTAAGTAAAGTTGAAAAAATGTTCGGATACTATATTTTGTTACAAAAATTGACATCATAAATGAGATGCCGCTTATTTCCATATCAAGAAAACGCGTATAATTTTTTTAGAAATTGTATAATATGTTGCCGACATTTAGGGGCATCACTCTTTCAATCTAAAATGTATTTCTCCAATGCTGAAAGCTTCTATGTTTTTCCATTGCTTAAAAGTATGTAAATAAACCAAATACGTGAATAAAAATTTGATTGTAATTTAATTAAACCAAGAAAGTTGAGTTTTCTTCTCAAAACACACGTGTATGTTATGAGATCTCATTACGTGCATGTTATTGTTAAATGTCATTTACAAGAAATGTTGACAGTGCGATTTTTGACGTTTACAGACATGGGCGTAGAAAAAAGAAGTTACATTTGATGTGTGATACCTGATGTGTATTATTTTGGTTTGACCAAATAGTGACCCATCTAGTTACATTGACTTGATAAATGTGAATAGAAGAAATAAGAAATTATTCTCAAATATTGAAGCTTAGGTATTATGATCCATGAAGGAATATGATATAGGAAACCAGTGAAAAATATATTTGCTGATATCACTTACTGTTACTTGGAAAAACAACTCAATAGTAGAGAGCTCACTAGATTTACCTGCTTATTGATGACTTCATTGTGTGTGATATCATACTCATTCATAAGTGTCTCCTGATTTCTAATTCTTCCAGGAAATCCAGTTTCTCATCGAAAATATGTAGTACTTCTCGATCTGTGTTAGATGTTAATGAATGCCTGATGTATATTTTTGTTTGCGAAATGGGATTTACTCAGGTTGTTTCAATATGTATGATCTTGAGTATTCATTGTGCATAATTCTACTAGTCTGACCAATATAGACAGCATTACATTCAAGACATTTCAGTTTATATATCCCAGACTTTTTTATTGGCGGTATTTTTTACATTCGACCATTCTTTATATCATTCATTTATCGCGTAGTGGCTTGAAACTATAAAGAAAGCTGCTAAAAGTCCTCGTAACTATCAAATAATCGGTTTGCACGAAATCTCGAATAAATCTTGGCAATAGCAAAATTTCATTACATTTACTTCGCCCTAAATTACGTATTGCTCAATCTCATTCTAAAAGGCAAGACCGTGTCGTTGAGATTTATTTCAGGAAAAGTTAAGTGCTGTTTCTCCAACTAGTAACAAGAAATAAAATTAAGAGGTTCCTCTCTGATTCTGCAGCTCCTACGCTCAAAATGGATTGTTTTACTGTACCCATATTTTATAGTTAGTCGAGCTGGATTGTCGACATCCTTACTGGAACTAATTCTAGTGGTGACCCGACGGAGCGTGAATTTTATCTCTGGATTAAAATTTTGTTAAAGGTTACAGCAAACAATAGATATTGTAATATATTATAAAATGGGCTCACCTAACTTCCTCAATTCCCCAGGGATTATGTCAATAAACTACGTTATGGAAGTTTCAAGAGATTGACAGAGAAGGGATACATATTCAAATAAACCATTTCAGATTCACCATGATCCATCCAATGGAAATATATAGTGCGTCCATAAATTCATCAATAGCACGGTGATTGGTTGTAAAAATTATGAGCGGACCTCCACCTGTCATCCAAATAGGTGTCATCCTAGGTATGTGCTTAATAGTCCGTTTATGTATAGCTTCTTCCCCCTGCACCTTGAACCGGATGCTATCTCTCTTTAGAGGTCTCCTAGTTATCATAGCTTACGACTTCTGGCCTGCTACTTCCAGCTCCTGATCCTCCATCTTTTTTACCGATGACGCTATTACCAGTATCTTGTAGTTCCTTGGGGTCTCTGGCTTCCACAAATATGGCCAAATCGTCAGCAAATGACAAGGTAGTTGCACGTACCTTTTTTTGGCTCTAGCTTCAAGACGCCATCGTGAAGGATATTCCATATAGCGTTGGTCTTAGAACTAAGCCTCAAGGTATCCCAGTAGTCACTTCCATCTTACACCAAGCAATAGGTGGATATTTTTGACAAAAATCCTAGTAGAAAGCGGATGGTGCCAGCATATGAAAGACATTACGTAATATCATTTTGATACGCAAATGTTGTTCAGTAATTTTTTATGAACACTTATAACAAAAAAAACCTTCTTTTTCGGTTTTTTCCATATAGCGTAAAACGTACTGGAGCAATCTCGATGGTATGTGGAGGTGGAAGATAGTTAAAATACAAACAAAATGAGGGCATACGAAGAACTTCTTCTGTACCAAGTTTCAGCTTTTGCAATTGAAAAATGACAAAGATATGAGTTTTCAAAAAAATGACTAGTTTTCCGGTTTTTCCTGATTTTCTCGGTTCCTAATTCCGATTGACTCGTTCGACCCCTCATTTTGTTCGTATTTCAATTATCTACAATTTACCTATATATACCATCGAGATTGCTTCAGTACGTTTTTCGCTATATGAAAAAAGCCAAAAGAGGAGGTTTTTTTCGTTATAAATGTTCATAAAAAATCACTGAACAGCATTTGCGTGTCTAAAACACATCAAAATGATACAACGTAATGTCTCTTATATAATGGCACCATACGTGGCTTATGAGCAGTGTCGGAGGACAGTGGGACGCACATGGGGTCTGTCACCCCGTGTGGTCACCTGGATCTACACTGCAATAATAAGACCCATGTTAACGTATGGAGCAATTGCATGGGGACCGAAGGTTCTACAAGCAACGGCCATCCAAAAATTATATCAAATACAGCGAATGGCTTGTTTAAACATCACAGGAGCCATGCAAACAACACCAACCGCAGCAATGGAACTATTTACTGGTCTGACCCCTCTGGACCTGCACGTCAAGGAGGTTGCGTTAATGGCCATGGTACGATTGCGCACGGCTGGTGCAAACCCCGAAGTAGGAGTGGGCCAATTTAGGCTAAGCATATGGCAGGAAGCGCTCACTGCGCTACCTCTGCTGCAGGCAGCCAACGATAAAAATGAGCCCAGGTTTTCGTTTAACAAACCCTACAAAATTCGAATAAAACAGAACACAGAGCCAGATGCCGCAAATGCAATACGCATATATACAGATGGTTCAAAAATGAAAGAAGGCTCAGGATGTGGATTTTACTCGAGAGCACTAAGCCTAAAGATTAAGTTTGGAATGGGAAACAATACCAGCGTGATTCAAACAGAACTGGCTGGTATTTCAATTGCCACAAAAAAACTAACCAGAAGAGGAATTTCTGGCAAAAACATAATAATCTGCACTGACATTAGACAGTCCTATTAGCCTTGAACAGACAACGTGTCAACTCGAGGCTAGTACTAGAGTGCCACCAAGATTTAGCTGACGCCTCGACAGATAACAATATGAGGTGGGTTCAAGGGCACGACGGGAGTAAATGAAATCGCTTTGCTGATTCTTCAGCCAGGGAAGCCGCTGGACTAAAAATTGTAGGACCCAGTGACACCTACGGCCTAACGACTTCGACAATTGCGGAACTAGCCAAACGTTACACCCATGCTCAATCTCTTAAGAGATGGGATGAAATCAAAGGATGCAGTCTTGCCAGGATCACCCTGGGCGACCCTGGGAAGCTGGCGCCGGAGAAATATTTGGCGATGACCAGGGAATACCTGCGTGTAACAGTAGGATTTCTGACTGGTCACTGTCAACTGAGGAAACACCTCCATACTATGGGGCTAGTGGACACACCTCTATGCAGGATGTGTGAACAGGAAGATGAAACTGTCAGGCATGTCTTATGCGAGTGTCCGGAGTTATCGTCAATGAGAGAGTGTGTGTTCGGTCTTGGCCTACACCTGTTGATATAAAGGAGATGTATCCTAGTGACCTGTCCACCTTCCTGAGAAGGACAGGATGGACAATGACCTAGGAGGACTACTCCTCGGAAGGATATACAATGGGTCACATGTGGCCTAAGTGCTGTGAGCCTTCATACTCACCCTCCCTACTCTACAGATACAGATACAGATGATGGCACCATCCGTTTTCTACTAGGATTTTGGTCAAAAATTACTATACCTGCATGCTCCGTTGCTTGGCCTATCTTCTGTCCTGGCGCGATTTGTATATACCTGTTTGAGGTAGTCCTCAATCATTAGATCGGAGAGATTTCCATAATCTTAGACCAAAAGGCAGAGCTGAACGAGTTCCTGATATATTGCCTTCCACTTTTTGCGAGCAATTTGCCTTTTTTCCTTCAGTCATTCTACTGCCATGATGGTAGGGTTACCCTTTCTGAGGTCATGATCTGGAATGCCGATTTTATACAAAAATAGCAAACTATGAAGTTACTAATCAATTTTAATTTGTAACTACCAACAACAGAGCTCAAAATCAGCTATAGCGAAATATATGGCATTGCGCCATCTTGTTGCCACGATATTATGTGGGGATTTGTTGATCAGGAAAAACCTGGGGAGGATGAAAAGAGTTCATTTGTGCTGTGTAACATGCAGATGCAACTCTTCGGTTATATTTCCATCAAAAAGATGTGGACCAATAATTGTATTTTTCACATATTTTCTGTGGTCTTTGTGTAAGGCATTGTGGCATCCAATTTTAATTTTAAAAGACAAACATCAGATGTATGAATTGTTAAAATGCACACATTTAAATAAACGTAAATTCATCAAAAAAGAAAATGTCTATTATAAGTTCACATGAATATGGAAGTTTTATATTTGCTTATCTCTAACAATCCCCCTCAACCAGTTACAACAGTTACAGTTTCTGTTTTAGTAGTTCAAAAGTGCATTCAGGTAAGTTATATACAAAGCTGTTTATTTGTATAGCTCGATTAAACAATAAATTTCCAACAATATACATAGTAGTTTATTGTATGAATTAAATTGTTCATGTACATTTTCCTTGGGGAAATAACCTGGAGCTGTTTTGGGTTATTTAACAATACCATGCCCGAGAACTAACTAGAAATATAGAATTGCTGATATAGGAATATGAGAATTTTTCAACAGAATTCCAGGTCTTAGTGAATGTCGCCCCAATATACATACATACATTTATCTTCAAAACTGTGAAATATCGAGAAAAACATTGAAAATACTCTCCAAATGGATACCAAAGGTATCTAATGTACCATGAACACCTTGTATTGTGTTAACAGAATATAATTTAAATCGAAAAATATTAACTCCTAGTTTCACTTATGTTGTTTAAATTCTCATGCATTGACATAACGATAGCAGAACTAAAGTGGAATATCCAATTAACTACACAAGACGCAGTTTACTTTGGTAAACGATTCATGGATTTCTGTTTTCGGCATTTTCAAAGCTGCTTAAACTGTTGGAAATATCTTCTGCGTTAAACTGTTTGAATTTTACAATTAATTTAATGTTCCCAACTCGGAATTTTGTCGAATAGTTTCGGATTTACTGACGTTTAATTTAAATTCATTTAAGTGAGTTGTTGAGCTCTGCAGTCTATTTATAATAATACAATTTTGAGAACATACCATTTGTGAGATTTGTTAATCATATGAATCCTCTTTACTTTTGAAGAAATTGAATTGATGAGAACATTTGTATATTGCTCACTTATATACAGTCATAGGAAGTTAAGTTTACACAACAATAAAAAATACACATGATTTGTAGTCTCACTAATCAGGGAGAGAATTAACATGAATGGAACATTCAGCAACTCTTTTTTGTAGAAATAGAATAATTATGAGTTGTCCAATGCGGTCATTGAAAATACTCCTTCAAATATTATCGAAAAGGCACGAACTGCAACCGAAAATTTGTTACCTGAGGTTTCGATAAAAAATTGTTCAAATTGCACAATTACTATACATTTAACAGATTTTTCTATTTATTTTCATATTCACCGAACACACACTCTCTTATTGACGATAACTCCGGACACTCGCATAAGACATGCCTGACAGTTTCATCTTCCTGTTCACACATCCTGCATAGAGGTGGGTACACTAGCCACATAGTATGGAGGTATTTCCTTAGTTGACAGTGGCCAGTCAGAAATCCTACTGTTAAACGGTTTTTCCTGGTCATCGCCAAATATTTCTTCGGCGCCAGCTTCCCAGGGTCGCCCAGGGTGATCCTGGCAAGACTGCATCTTTTGATTCCATCCCATCTCTTAAGGGTTTGAGCATGGGTGTAACGTTCGGCTAGTTCCGCAATTGTCGTAGGTGTCACTCGGTCCTAGAATTTTTAGTCCAGCGGTTTTCCTGGCTAAAGAATCGGCAATGCGATTATCTTAACTCCTGTCGTGCCCTTTAACCCACCAGAGGATAATATTGTTATCTGCCGAGGCGTCAGATAAATCTGGGTGGCACTCTAGTACTAGCCTCAATATAACTCGTCTGTTCAAGTGCAGATTGTTATGTTTTTGCCAAAAATTCCTCTTCTGGTTAGTTCTTTAGTAACAATTGAGATATCAGCCAGTTCTGTTTGAACCACGCTGGTATCGTTTCCCATTCCCCACTCAATCTTCAGGCTTAGTGCTCTCGAGTAAACTCCACATCCTGAGCCTTCTTCCATTTTTGAGTTGTCCAATGTGATCATTGAAAATATTTCTCCAGATATCATCGAAAAGGCTCGAACTGCAACCGAAAATTTGTTACCTGAGGTTTCGATACAAAATTGTTCAAATTTCACAATTAATTATACATTTAACTGATTTTTCTATTTATTTTCATATTTGTATTTTCTATCTGTTCAAGGCTTAAATGAAATAACTATGGATTACTGTATTTTTTTTATTAATAAATGTGGTTGTAGAAAAAATATTGTGTACAACTTGTACGCAAATCACTTTTTCCACTCGCTAGATTTGCGCTCCAGTTGTACAAACTATTATTTCGGAGTTAGTACTGGAAGTATATGTTTTTAAAGTCATGTTTCAAGAACTTGATTGGAGGTGGGGACTGTCTGTTTTGAGGGTACCACTGTGAAGGGCTAAATCGTATTTAGCTATATTCATTATTAACAAAAATGCTGTCTAAGTATGAAGCTAGGATAATCATGTTCTGAGGAATTATTGAAAAAACATTTGTAGCGTAGCCTTACTTTGTTGTCACCTGCCAGCCTGTTGAGTGATTCTTTACAGTTTTCTGCTAGTCTACACCTAGTAGTTGAATTACTTATAGCTTTAAGTAGAGCCTCGCTAGTCTTTCCATCAATACAGGCTGTAGCGGCAATCATGCTTGGAACACATTCGTATCACAGTATAAGAACGAACCAGTAGTATACCTCTTATAAATTTTATTCATGAATTACCAGAGCTTTTGATGACCCTGAACGGATTGCATTACGATTCATTTTATCATAGGCGTAGGTGGCATAAGTTTTAAAATGACTTGAACGTGTTAAATAGTTTTTCTTAAATATTGTAGAACAGTACACTGATGAGTGAATAAAACAATAGTCTTATACCAAATATTGATTGGTTTTTCCATATTACAATTTTCATTTTGTTATGATTTTTAAAATTTTTATTGACAAATTCTAATGTATAATATAGTCGTACCCTGAAGAGAAGTTTCATTAAATATTTTATTGGAAAATCAACACTAGGATGTACAAACTCTGTTGTTTGACTAATATTTATTAGTGATTCAACAATATTATCTTCCGTAGCAACTTTCTCAAAAGTCATTTGGAATAATGTTTCTAATAATGAGACGTATTGTACAAAATTTTCATGTGGCACATTCAAGTTTCCAAAAGTATCCTTATTCGTATTTTCATAGGCTCTAAGGTAACAGTATAAAGTCGAATCGTCTTAATTCTGTGAATACGTCTTACATATGCTACATGTATCAATTTACAAATATGTTTCAATTAAATAACCACAAAAGAAGCGATCAAAATTTTTTTCCAATAAATCATTTGTCTGGAAGTCTTCAGGCATTGCAGTATTTGATTGAAGGAATATTGTTGGAATTGCCTTTTTCAAAAGAAGTTTTCTTTTATGAGGTTGCATAATCATGTTTGGTTGAAAATGAGCACCACATAAACGATGACTACTATTGTATATAGTTTATAGTTTTGGCAGCAAGTCAGGCCTATCGCATGCTTCGAGCCAAACTTTAGCTTTTAAACTGAAACAACAAATTAAATCAATGCATGAAACTAAGGCTCATAAATGTATTATGAAGATCAAATAATAAAGTATTATACTAACAGTTTCTCGCTTTTCTGAATCCTTTGGGAAAAGGTATAGTTTTCCATCACAATTATAATATTTATTGTTACATCCACGAACTATACACACAATACCCGTCGTCGGTGATTAGCCCCAGTCGCAGAAATAGACCGACGTTAAATAACAGAATAAAAAAAATGTCATTATCACAAATAATCTAATATTGAAATTTAAGAATCGTTATAGAATTTGAATTTATTCATATACATTTTTATTACCTTTGTCAATAGATGATATTCTCGTAGGAGCTGCCAATTGAGGTTCTAATATATTTATTAGTTCACGAGCACCTTTCTTATGTAATCTTTAAATTTTAAGGAACTGGCAATCACTTAGGTTGAAGGGATCTTGCTTCAGAGGATGTAGTACCGTTCTTGTTGATAGTAAATCATTCTCCACTAGGTCCACTACGTTGTTTACCACTATTTGCTGCAGTCTCTCGTTTCACTCTCTCTCTCACTCACTCACTTAACTATAATAAATACCAAATAGCAGAATAATATCTGCAGACTAGGCTCAAAAACAAAAAAATACGTAAAATATCTAGGAAATCACAAGTTCCGGCGATCTCTGAATAATTCGCATGTGAAAAGAGCATTTCTACAGCTAAATTCGAAATAAATTTGTGAAATATTCTCGAATTCGCATTTTATTCCACCTATGAAACTAGTTCAAAACTTGGGTTGATCGAAATATAAGCAAATTCACATGTGAAATATTTCAAAACTTGACCACCAGGTCCTTTTATACCAGCCCCAGTGCCACGCTTTGTTTTGGAACCAGAGATGAAGCATATGATTTCCACTAACCTGATTGATCATGTTCACTATCTTAGTGAATATATTCAAGGAAAATGCATGAAACATTCTCAGTAGGAAGTTTCGTTAACTATAATATTTTTGTCACTTTCAGGGCTTTTTTCTCTCCTTTAATCTCTCTTCTATCTATTGTACAGAGATACTCCTAAAGCGAATTCCTGCACCTCGGGAATTATTCCACTCAATGTGTCACCTTCTGGATAGAGCTAATGGTGCTTTTTGAAGGTTTATTATCCCTTGTTGTGATGGTGATTTTACTGGTTTGCTTGTATTTTGGTGTTCTCTTTTTATTTTATCTTTATTAAATATATTGAATAGGTGGTGCAATTAAAAAGCCTGTCATGACAATCTTCTGTATGGTATGGTATGGTTATTATGATACCTATTTTGATATGAAGTAATTATTGGAGTTTACAGGTTCACTTCGTACGTGATTTGTATTGTTCCGTTTTAAAATAATTCCAGTTGTGAGTAAATTTGTATAACCGAATATAGGCAATGCGAAAAGATTAAGAATCTAGTTATACTGGGCGTTTCTATCGTATCCAATTTGGCGGTTTGTTGACACAGCTGATAACGTATCCGACAAAGGGGTCCAGACGGATAAATAAACAAGTAGTTTCCAGATTATTTCCGAATTAAATTGATTGAATACCTGGCAGCAAAATTTTGTATTTAGAATACCTGTATCCTACCCACATCAAAGTAATTTATTTAGGATCTTATGTCGATCGATTGCAGTAACTACTATAAGCTGAGATGAACAGATTATTTGCGGGAACAATATTATCACGTAGATTGTTTGTAGACTGATGTAAGCAATTCCAAAGTTATGGAGTTGATAAAATGAAAACACTGATATAAGAACAAGTAAGAAATTTTGGATATCAACTAATACGTGCGCTTCGATAACCAACTTGTCTTTTCCAAGGACTGAAGGTGAGCAAACATCATGTAAAAAAACGGAGAAGAAGGATAGTACTTCGATCTTCTTTATTGAGAGAAGCAGGCAGCTATACTTGCCAGAGCCTCGAAAGCAAACATTGGAGAGAGTTGGGGAGTGGGGGGAACGGTGGCTACTGCGTTACATCTTCATTACTTGCTCATTGATAACTATGATGCTTCGTCGTTTTTATAAACTAAATTTTTACGCGACAAACTGCACCGACAGAAGAGTTATTTATAGACAAATAAACTGATTTGTTCGACCCTCCTTCGTTTAAAACTAACATTGCTTATTTATTATTAAGAAGCCATATTATCGTGAAAATATTGGGAAATTTTGATATAATGATTTATTCGAGTGTGATTGATTTAATGTGAAAAAAATTTGTTCTCCTCCATGCACACCTTCATAAAATTGTTATTCGGAAACTATGAAAGTCTACGAAGCACAATATAATATTTTGTTATAAAATGTAACAATGCTTTTTGGGTTAAAATTGTTTTCATTACACAGAAAAAAACCTAACATCCTCAATAATATTCCATCACTTTAGAACAACAAATTAAGATCTACTTAATACCGAAAGAATAAGTATTTCAGTATAATTGTACATTTATTGTTACGAGAAAAAAAACTTATTTGCTACAAATCAAATATTCCATCACCCGTGAGAAATCACATTAGCCTACAAATTATGCGGCAATTGAAACAAAGAATTCTCACCCCACCCTTCCCTATTATTCAGTAACGGTCACCACCCGTATATGTTTGGCGTCAGTCTGCATATGAAATTAGATCAGTTTTTGCAATTTTACCGATTATTTTGTTTTTGTGAAGTATGTAGTTAAATTGCTCTGGACAAAAATAAGTTTAATAATAGAATGAAGGAATATTTTGTGGATACCATTGTTGGTTATGTTTTAGATCATGTAGGTATGTTTAATTTTAACAGTATATGGTTTCTATTTTATAAATGTATGATATCTATTCTAAGTATGTATAGTTTTCTTTTTAATAAATCAAAATATTCAGCAGCAAGTTTTTCATTCCTATCCTGCTTTCCTACTAAACAGTTTTATGCATAAATAGAGACCATTAATTTTTATCAGATTTGAACATGTTTGTCATAAAATACTGTAATTATAATCCGTGTCCAGACTAACCATCGACCAATTCGATCGACTAGTCCACACATACAAAACGGAAGTCAACTTTGTTGTTCGACTTAGTCTGGAAACGGCTTAGACAAATATTTGTGACAAATATATTTTCCTAAGTAACCTAATTATTTAGAGAACCATGTGGAAGTTACCCATACTGCTCAATACACCGTGAACTTTTAATATATTTCTAAATATTTAGAAACATTTCATAAGCTCAGTGTATTGAATAGTGCCTGTAGGTAACTTCCATAAACAGAAAACAATACCATTAATAATTCGGTTTTTTAGGGAAATATATTTTTTCACTATAAGGCAATATTATGTTTATGAAAATTATGGTTCGGTTATGATAAATATGTTGAATTTTAGTAAAAATTAATAGTTTCCTTGAAGAAGGAACATTTGTTCCCAACAAAAAAAATATAATTTGCTGGGAAGATACATTTTTCACAAATAAAAAACATATCGTTAACCCAGACAATATACCTTTTTTGGCAAAGAAATATTATTTTACCGATACACTACATTTTTTTATGATAAAGAAATGTCATTCTGCCATAAAGTAGTTTTTTATAATAAAACAATATAGTTAGCTTGCAAAAATAAGTATCTGTTATTGGAAAACTACTCTACATAATTCTTTCAAAGATTAACATAACCATTTTGTCATTATACCTCAACAAATGTTTGAGACAAATATGATACATTTTTACAAGAATAAATGTAATTTTCGATAGATAACTTATTTTATTGATGACAATGAATATGTTTTATTCATCAACAATATTACTTTCCGCACTTGAAACAAATCCTTTCTTAACCACAAATTAAATATTAGTCGGGCCATATGGAAAATCATATTTATTTGACATAATAAGATTTTGATTGTCACAAATAAATATTTCTCTCGGTGTGATAAATCCGCGGGAACTTATCTTTCCAAAGCGAGAACATTTAACATTTTTTTTTCGTAATTATCTATACATAGGTATAGGTCCTCTGTCTTTATTCATACTATCATTACATTAAACTTTTTCTATATTTCAAATTAAACACTATCTCAACTTAATGAATACAACAGGCAGATGAGGATCTATAGTGACAGTCAAGCTGCCCTTAAAGCACTTCAGAGCTCCAAGGTATCATCTCGGCTGGTATGGGAATCGCTGGCAATGAAAAACCTGAAGAACTCGCAGGAGCAGTATCGTCAACCCTGATGAACGGTCCCGAACCAGCTGTGGGCACCCCCAGATGCTTAACTAGGTCATGGTTAAAAGGGTGAGAGAAAGAACAACACAATAAATACTGGAAGAATACGCCCATCAGGCCAACACATGGAAAGACATTCATAAAAGAACCAACAGAGAAAGTAGCGAAAGTACTGCTCTCAATAAGCAGGAACAAACCACGCACCATGAGGGAACACTTTCCAACGAAGGAGCACCCGTATATACAACGGAGACCTTACATGCAAAAGATGCAAAAAGGAAACCGAAACAGTTCTGCATATACTATGCAACTGTGAGACGCTGGACTACAGGATGCAGAGACTGTATGGTAGATCCCAAATGAATCCAGAATCAAGACTCTTACAACCAACCAGCAAAGAACCTGTATAAGCTAATACAGAGAACGGATTGGCTGAATAGGCTGTAGTCAGAACACTGGGAGGATCCACAATAAGCCCAGGAGGCTTAGGTGGTGCCAGCGAAGGGACGGCTCCTTTAGAAAAAAAAAACTTATTGAATCATTACGATCTAAAAAATGTTCAGCATCACTCAATACTTTCATAAGCATAATTGACTTGATGTTTTCGACTTTCTTCTTCAGTCCAATTTCTAATTATAAGCAATCTTTTCTCGATAACACACATACATCATTTTTGGTTCGTTAATTATTTGTAAACAAGTTATACAGTTGCTTACGGGAACTTTCCTGTATTAGCTACCTATGTTACTGGTCGACTTTATTCTTTGAATATTGAACACAACAAGCAAAGAGCGTAGTACCTATTTAATGAACCGTTGAAATTTGAATAATGTCAATATTTTCAATAAATACTTTGAAAAATCCCATTGTAACAAGCTTACACAATTCCTCAAGAATCCTGGATCGATAGCTGGTGATTTATTGTGCGAGTCACCATGCCAAACGTCTATCTTCCACAAATTCCTACGCATTTGATAACATCATTTTTCTCTCGTTCGTTGGCTACTCCCAGTGGAATTGTGAGAAAAGGGTATTGTAGAAAAAAGCCCCGTCAAGCAGTAAAACAGTTTTGCAAATATAAGCTTTTTAAAATTGATGCACACTATGTACATATATTGTCTTGACAAACGTAAATATTTTATTTCTATAGAGTGCTTTTTTCATGGATGACTGAAGGTTTTGGTTATAAGGATAACAAAACCAGAAATAATTTATTAGACATGATATTCATTCAATTCCAGCTAAAAACCTTAAGCCGTTTTGGCAGAAGCATTGCTTAACTTTTTTATACATAGTGATATGGGAGCTTAAGAAACAATAATTATCCAAATAGTTATTAACTATACTACTTACTCAGAACTTAATGCATGTTTTTCATGAGATATGTTATTATGAGAGCCAGGATTACTAATGATTTCTTGTGTGGTCGTGTGTTGTGTGTATTTGAGTGAGATCCTGAATGGTTCAGATTAACAATTGGTGCCGGGAGGTGCCGATGCAATCGAGTACTCACTGCATGAGCTTCCACCCTCTTTTTTCTGTTTGCATCGATGTAACTTCGGCCGATTTCATGAAGAAACATAAAGGATACTTTAAGTTTAAAGGATACTTTAATAAATATTGATTTCATAATCAATTTAAAGTATCCTTTTAGGTTAAAGTGTCGATTTTTCGACTTTAACTCTCTATATAAAGTGTCATTTAACTACAATACAACAGCGACGTTTGCTAGTTTTGTGTTAGTTCAGTCGTTGGTCATATACTATGAATAATTTTCAAACCTCTAGTTCAAGTTCGTCTGATGAATAATTTATTTATAATAAAAGACAAATGAACAGAATGTTTCGAAAAATATGATGAGCTCGACTTTTATCAACGTTTTCGCTCAAAAAAACAAACTGAATGAAATAGAAGAGCAAATCGCTTTACCTACTAATAAGTAAGTTGTGAAATCCATAGAGTTGTATGCAATGTTGTATACAAAGACCAATGATAGAATTAAGAAAAACCCTTATTCAATTTTCATTTCATTATATATATATCTAAGCTTTTATTCTACAATGAATAAAATACATACAAAAAATTTGTTTTAGTTGTAATACATAGGGACCTTCTCTGCATTACTAACTTCATTAGTAGTTTTGCATTCTAAGATGTGCTTAAATTTTTCAATTTCTTGAATCAATTTCATTTCTTCTTCTCGGGAAAAAATTTGAAGTCGAACTTTCGTATTATTTTTTGAAATTTCCATTTTTTCCAAGTAAATCTCTTTCGCAAATAATACAAACGCCACAACTTTTAACAAAACTTAACCTCATTTATTTAGACAGGAACGAAAAAACGAGCCAAATATGACAGATCTTTCTATTTTATGTCAAAATCCATGAATTCCAGGTTAACCAACACTTTAAATATTACTTAAAAGATACTTTCTGGGAAGGACACTTTAATATTCATTATGGCACCAAAGGACGGCAACAACTACTTCAAAGGGTACTTTAGTGCACCGAGAAAAAGATTTATTTGTGACAATCAAAATCTTCTTATGTCAAATAAATATGATTTTCCATATGGCCTAAGTAATATTTAATTTGTCGTTAAGGAAGGATTTGTTTCAAGTTCGGAAAGTAATATTGTTGATGAATAAAAACATATTCATTGTCATGAATATGTTTTTATTGAGTTATCTATCGAAAATTACATTTCTTGTAAAAATGTATCATATTTGTCTCAAACAACATTTATCGAGGTATAATGACAAAATGGTTATGTTAATCTTTGAAAGAATTTAAATTAAATAGAGTAGTTTTCCAATAACAGATACTTATTTTTGCAAGCTAACTATATTGTTTTATTATAAAAAAATTACTTCATGGCAGAATGACATTTCTTTATCATAAAAAAATGTATTGTATTGGTAATAGTACATTGTTTAACGGGTAGGAAAAGCTTAACATTCCCGGACGACCGTGAAGATTGCTAAGTCCAGGCGCAAGCCGAGACTTAGCAACACAGAGTACAGGAATGTGGCTTTTCCTACGAGGTAAACATACTATTTTTCCGCAAATCGTTTAAAATTCGACAGATATTGATTGATTTAGAAAGAAACGCGATAATTTTTTTCCCAAATAAATGATGCTTTGAAATTCCTAATAAAATTACTTGGGTTACTATGGAAACGTATTGAGGTTGAATTGTCAAACTTGACGCTTATAAATTTAATTGCTGGTGTTCTCGAAAGTAAAATGATAAGTGATGATGAAATTTCCATTCCTGGGACTCCTCCAGAGCTGGTTGAGGCAGTGAATACTGCTTCATTAGAATTATTGCCAAAGAAATCAAGAGAAAAGTACGAAAATGCATACAGACGTTTTATGGATTATCGCATGAGTAAAAAGACGAGTTCTTTCTCAGAAAATGTTGTAATGGCATACTTCCTAGACCTTTGTTTAAAGATGAAATCTTCAACATTATGGGCCAATTATTCAATGCTGAAGTCAACCCTTGCACTTAAACACAATGTAGATATATCTACATACTCAAAACTTCGTTCTTTATTGAAACGGCAAGCTCAAGGTTATAGGGCAAAGAAATCTAAGATTTTAACGAAGGAAGAAATTGAAAAATTTATCCAGGGAGCTCCAGATGGAGAAAATTTAATGATTAAGGTAATTTACAAGGTTTTAATTTCTATTTAGATTATAGCTTTATTTATTTTTTAGGTGGCTGTAATATTTGGTATTTCTGGGGCCTGTAGAATGGATGAGTTAGTCCAAATGACTGTACACGATATAGAAGACTTAGAATCTAAGCTTCTAATCAGCATACCTGATTCGAAAACCAACAAACCAAGATCATTTGTAATTAATCAGATCTACTTGAATGTTTATCGAAAGTATGTTTCGTTAAGACCAGAAAATATGAACAGTGACCGATTTTTCTTTAAATATCAAAGCGGAAAGGGTTGTAGACAAGTGGTAGGAATTCATCAATTTAGAAAAATGCCCAAAATAGTTGCTACTTATTTGAACTTGGTAAATCCGACAGAATATACTGGTCACTGCTTTCGTCGGTCTTCTGCAACAATATTGGTTGACTCTGGTGCCGACATAACTAGTTTAAAGAGGCATGGCGGATGGAAGTCATCAAACGTTGCTGAAGGATATATCGAAGAATCGCTTAACAATAAGGTTGAGGTGGCAAATAAAATTTTCACAGTACAAAATATTCAACAAAATGACCCTACCACCCTGCATGTTGTCCAAAATGTTTCTCATAGTTCTAAGAGTGTTCCTCCAATGTTCAATAATTGTACTAACTGTCAAATTACTGTGAATATAACAAATTGATCTTAAAAATGTATTCAGCAATGACTTGATGTTTTCAAAATATAAATTAATTCCTTATAAGCAATGTGTTTTCAATCATTTATGTAGAACACTAACAACTGTACGGAAATATCATTTCCTTACAGTAAGGAAATGACATTTCCTTACAGTAAGGAAGTCCTGACTTTTTCTTCAAGATTTTCCTCTAGCGATTTGCGGAAAAATATATTTTTTCACCATAAAAAAGTATATTGTCTGGGATAACGATATGTTTTTTATTCGTAAAAAATGTATCTTCCCAGCAAATTATATTTTTTTGTTGGAAACAAATGTTCCTTCTTCAAGATAACTATTAATTTCGAAGATGTTAGGTTTTTTTCTGTGTAATGAAAACAACTTTTACCCAAATAGCATTGTTATATTTTATAACAAAATATTATATTGTGCTTCGTAGACTTTTATAGTTTCTGAAGATCAATTGTATGAAGGTGTGCATAAAGGAGAACAAATTTCTCTTACATTAAAGAAATTACACTCGAATAAATCATTTCTTTATATCAAAATTTCCCAATATTTTCACGTTAATATGGCTTCTTAATGATTAATAATCAATGTTAGTTTTAAACAGATGGGGTTAAACAAATCAGTTTATTTGTCTATAAATAACTCTTCTCTCGGTGTGTAAAGTCTCCTTTCGGTAAAGCGGACTCAAGTTATTCATTATGAAATCGGCCGTTATTAGAGGTGGAAACATGTTGCATTGGTACAGCTATGTCTATGTCATTATGCCTTGGTTGATGCGACAAACAACAATGTAGTCTCACTGTTGCGTGATCCCAAAGCCTTGGTTAGTTAGAAGGTAAGCATGCTTCTTGAGCGCTGCATAGGAAGCCAGCAGTTCAAAAACCATTTGAACCTGCTTGCTCCATCAACCCAACAGTTTCAATATTGGCAAGCCTAGAGCATCAACATACTCATAAGTAAAAAAAAAATATTGCAAATTAGCCAATAAATTACTGTACTTTCCCGACAGAGCAGGAGCAAAAATAGATAGAGGATAAGACGGTAGCACATATCCTCTTCGATTGCTCGACTTTATCATACATTCGTAAATCCATGTTTGGCTTGTTCTGTATAGCATCAATTATGCTGAGAGGAATTCCTTTTGGGAACGTGATCGTGTGAACCATAGACTGATTGTTGTACTAAGAAGCACTTCCATGCACAAATGGCCTAATAAAGCCCAGGTGCTGTAGGGCTGCTATTTACTGTCAACTGATCAGATCAGATACACTTCCATAACCCATATTGAATCCTGGTTTCTGAAGCCTCCCAATTGAACTATAATCCAATGTAGGCATACGTTGTCGTCATCAGCGTCACCTATAATCAAAGAAATTACTTTCATTTTCTCACTTGAGTAGGGTTATTTACAATTTTCTATTAGGATGCTTATTATACAGTATCCGCCAAAATAAACAGTACCGAAAATAAAAATAAAAATTAATTTTTAATTTCTGTAATGTGAGTGTTCAAAATGTTCACCATTTCGACGCAAACAAGCTTCATATCGTCTTTCCCGTTTTTCGGCAATATTCGCCGGCGGATTTTCCGAGTGAAATATTTTGTCCTTCATTATGCCCCAAATGTATGCGTCAGGTGGCGTCAGATCAGGTGAATGAGAAGGATATTAAATTTTTGTTGATATTTTATTGACACCTATTCTAAGCTTGGACCATCATTACGACCTTTTCCGTATGAACGAAAATAATGCTCTACCAAAAAAACTTTTTCTTCCGTTGTTAGAACCATTTTTAAATCAAATTTAACTGCAGCGTACTATTAATATATCAACTTATGACAATTGAGTCAAATATGACAAATCCATATTACATAAACAACTCCACAGCACTTTCCGTTTCGGTACTGTTTATTTTGGCGGATACCGTATTTGAATAAACATTATTTATAATTTCCCAAGGTCAGTGAAAAATGAACGAATTTATGCAAATTAAAACCTATTCGAATCTATTTACGTTATCCCGTACTAATTGAAATTTAAGCTACATGTATCATTATATCAAACAAATTCTTTACAAAAGCAAGATTCAATGTTCCATCATTATATTTAGATAATAACAAAAATAGACAAATCCGACAAGTTGAAAAAAATACATGTGTATTGTGTACCTCGGCTAGAGAAATGCAACAACATCACACAAGGTAATTAGTACAGTCATATAATGCAAAGATACTCTGTTTCAGTATATTCAGCAGGAAATTCACGAAATTTGTTTGCTTTGTGAAATTATTCATGTCCAGAAAAGCTACCAGTTCGGTGAGTTCCATAGTCTGAAAACACGATATCCTCTTTCAAGTCCTTTATATGAAGCACTCTATTCATAAATGGATTGAAAATATCATGTGGTCATATTTAAATTCCAATTAAACATAATATATTGAGTTTTAGTATATTTATCGCATTTATACAGTTGTCCACTTATAAAGTATCAATTAATGAGTAATATCAGGATCAATCAGATATGTTCATTAGGTTTTCATTTCCATTATATAGGCTGAAGTAATCAAAGCTATATACCATATCCTCTGAAAGTAAGAACTACTGAAAGCAAACAGATTCGGGTATACAGATGTCTTTAAAATAGTCTCTGGCTCTGGTGCTGGTCGCAGATATGATACAGAAATTACAAGTGATTGAAGGAAGGTGATATCGCTCATAATTTTTTTGAGTTGCCAGGACCAGCTTCAAAAGTTCTCTCGTCTGGATTCCAGATCATTTTGGTATGGGAGGCGATGAAAAGGAAGCAAGAAAGGATGCCGCATCTGGTTTTATAGGACTTCATATTACTATTGTACTGATGAATGCATCATCATATGGTAAGACTTGAACTCTTGGAAGATCCAAGTACCGCCTTGGTCTGGAAGACGATACAACAACAGAGCATAATACTTTGTGCCTCCTCCGCACACGACCTGAATCCAGTTCCGGTATATCTTATCACTGCATGTTTGTTAAATTATCAATCCCACCCGTTCCGTTTACAGTGATGCCGGTTATACACAAAAATATAGATGGCCAGGTATTGCATACCTCAGATTTTAGTTTCTTTCTAATTTAGAGAATACATTTAAAACCCAATGAACGCTATTTTTCGACGTACTTATATAAATAAAATTGTACTAAAATTCTAAAAGCATCATTAATGTTTACCCAGCTTCTACTCTGTCGGAAGTCAAATAACGATTCGAAATAAGTGACTGCCAAAGCTAACAAGCAGCCTTAAAAAAATAATCCACAGGAACAATTAAAAAAAGTCGACGCCGCAGAATTCAGAACGTGTCGAGACACAGGGGAAAACTAAAATGGAAACCAATTTCGTACTCTTACACTCCCAATCTTCCACTATATACAGGACGTATCGTCGTAGCCAGCATTTGATTTAAGAATTGGAAAAAAATTAAGAGGATCTCCAGCATACAGTAACAAAAAAAGTGACATTTTTCTGAAATTTTACCCAGAGACTTCCCTGTCAAACGTGAGCTACAGCTACAAATATTATTTTTGACAATTGAGGATTATTGGCACAAAACAGTCTAACCTATAGAAGTGAAAGTCCAATAGTATTACCTAAAATGCAAAAATGAGGTTTCAAACCCATCCACCTGAAGAGCTAGTTGCAATGGAGTTGTCGAAATAGGCAAGGTAGCTTAGGCCGAAAAACAGACTAAGGGAAGAAGAATTTCAGCGATCGCAGTGGATGGGTTCAGAACTATTTCATAACGCTTTTTTTAATGGAATTTTGTTTTTGAATAACTAATGCCCGATTTCACTAACCATTTCCTAAAGTCAGGTAATACCTAAAACGAATTTAGGAATTCCTAAATGCAATTTACATTTTACCACGCGCTAAGTAATGCCTGAGAGTGATACTATTACGAATTTCCTATCACTTTTTGATCAATCCTGAGAGGATTGTAGGAACAGCTTTGCGAGTTCGATTTGCCAAAAGTCGTGACGACTGAGGCGTCACGCACAAGTGCTTGGAGCCCAAATGAAAGAAAGCAACACAAGTAGTTTCTACTTAAAAAAGGCATTGAAGGCAGGAAACCTGATATTGTTATGTTTGCACTTGATAAGTATTAAATCAGGATTTTGAAATAAGTTGCTGTTAAATCAAATTCACCGCCAATCAAATTGATAGATTTATGCAAATATATCATGACACCACATTTGTTGGAGACAAATTTTTAATTAGAGTGGCAGTCTTTTGATTATATTTTGTCTGTGTACCGAATCCTAACATTACATAAAACTAACAAATATTGGAAGGAGAACAGGAGAGGTTTCTTACTGTGGTTCTGTATCCAGCTGGACAGGTAAATACAAACAGTATGCGAAAAGTCTATCGAGTCCATTCCATTTACACAAGTACGACAAGGAAAATATAAGAAAAACTGGTTGAAAGAGAGAGAAGAATAATTGTGTGCGTATCTAGTAATGGAATGGACTCGATAGACTTTTCGCATACTGTATATTGAAGTGCTCGTTGGTAAAAATGTCTTATAGTATGTAGTAAGCTTGATTTAGGAAATTGCCATTTGAGAATATAAGTTTCCTTACTTCAAATAATGGGAATATTTGCAGTTGAAAGAAAAACATTATATACAATAAAACTAACCACTGTGCCCCGCTCTTCCTTACTCTAGTCCGAGGAGTCTCTCTGTCAGAGCACAGTATAGAACGAACTAGTAGTATAACTATTATGAATTTCATTCATAAATTGTTAGAGCTTTTAATGACCTTGAACGGAACGCTTTACGATCCATTTTACTTTTTCATAGGCGTAGGTAGCATAAGTTTCAAAAATTATCCCTTAGGATATAGCCCAAAAAAGGAGCAAGAACAAGAATAACTAAAAGAGCGGGAAATATGACATAACTAATGCTCGATTTCACCTACCGCCTCGTAAAGTTAGGTAATATCAAAGTCGAATTTAGGAATTTTTAAACGCAATTTACGTTTCACCACGCGCATTTAGAAATTCCCAAATCCGATTTAGGTATTACCTAACTTTACGAAACGGTAAGTAAAATCGGGCATAAAAATTTCAATATTTTTGGAAACTTGGTTTTTGAAGAAAACTTCGAAGTTGTTCATCAATTTTATATTAAATATATATACATAGAATATATAATACATAAATATAATATAATATAAATATATAATTGTTTTTGACGTGTGACTTTAAAGTCTTTCAATATACATCTTTTTGAAGAAAATGGAACATTATGAAAATATAAATAACTTAATAGAATTATTGTGTCTTTCTACCTTCAGCCACTTAGTAACAATTTAATATTTCCAAGTGATAAGTAAAGAAGAACAAGAAATTACTAATAACTAATTGAATGAGAAACTTTCATGCAAATTCTGGTTTTGAATCATTAACTTACATCTGGTCAATTTTTTTTCTATATCTACAGATGTAGATGGAGCTTCTACAGATGTAGGTGTATCTTCTACAGATGTAGATGGAGTTTCCAAAGACACTATTGTGGATGATGGTATCGTAACGGTGTCTGAAATCAAATAATTCTATCAACTTACAACAACTCAGTTATCGAGAAAATTGTAAAGGAATATTCAAAGCAAAACAGTTATTAACATTCCCATCATTAAATGTGTTACATATACGTCAGAGCTAACTATAACATTTTCTTGAAACAAACAGTTCACGAAATAGTGATCTTGTTGTGCCTTTGCATATACCATCTACATATTGCAATATAGCATTACACTATATAACTTCTTGCCATGTTACATGAAAAAATTGTTTCCAACGATAAGTTTAAAAACGAAGTTAATAAGTTAAGTGAATAGCTGTTTTTATAATGTAAGTTATTTTCGTTATGATTAATTTATTGCAATTCTTATATTTTATATATCATAGTTGTAGATTTTATATTATATTTTTTAATGCAGGTACCTAATGTCAACATGTACAAATTTAAAGGTAAATAAAGCTATATATAACTCGAATTATTATCTACTTACCCGATAGAAATAGAATTGGATATGCACATGGTTTCAACTATCTCTGAAATACTTGTCATAAAGTTGTTTTGGAGTTTTCTCCTTTGAAACAGGATTGTTTATATTCTCCATCCAAATATTTAATAAGTTGGGATCCTTGGTGAAACGATGCCTCTTACTTGTTTTATCGGTACAACCAGGAACACAAGTTCTTTTACGAGATGCCATAGGTCTTGCTTATATTTTATATTATAGTAAGTACCTAGGTATGCTTTTCAAAAATATTAATTGTCTTATAACACAACAAACAATTAAATGTTTATAAACTAAAATACTGAACAAAACCACTACATGTTAACTAATAAAAATTAAAATGTTTGTTACGTTCAATAATTGACAGTTCACGTGACGTTCCCTCCGATTGGGTGATTCTGCAACGTCACGCTACAAATGCGCTCTCAAGCGGTTGGGCTCGATATTATAGCTTGGATACAAATTGTAGATGAGAGTTAACCTGCTAGAGGGTGTGCTGTGGCACTGGCCGCCGGATGAGATACTCATCCGAACGACGTTGTAGGTCACAGAGAACTTAAGGGTGTGACGTTACGAGATAACATACTGGTTCGTTCCTATACTGTGGTCAGAGTATGGCTTCCATTCTAGCTGGTTGTAGTGATGCTACACTGTGATATTGAAAATATGACTAATGAAAATATTTTACCGAATTAATAAATGTGAATAATCAATTTTAACTAAAAAGGACAGATACAATTTTAAGCTCCTTAAACAGTATTGTTGTTTTGTGATTCGAATACCTGAAAGACTTTTTCATGGAAAATTATAAAAAACTAAGACTTTTCGTAAGAAGCTTCATGAAAAGTTGAAAACTTTGTATTTTGATAACAAGCTGTTACATCGCGCGGGCAAGAAAATGGCTTGATGAAAAAATATAATATAAAAAAGCCCATTGATATTGTGGTTTTAGTAAATGAGTCTAACATTCCGAATTGCTATGGAGGATAACTTGTTTTTCTGCTGCTCTATCATAAACGTACGATAAACCATACCATAGGCGTTCTTCAAAAGAAGTTCATTTAAGTGCTTTTACTCCAACCGGCAGTCCGCATGACTGCATTTCTTTTCTCACTTCTCCCTGCAATTATTTCAGAGGCATTGGTGTACCTGGTCCGAATCCCATACTCTGGTATACTCTGAAGAATATTCAAAGCATTTTCTCTGGGAACAGTAACTCTTGATCATCGACTTATCCTTCTCACTTCAACTGTTTGCTTTGGAGACAATTATCAATTATTTACTTTAGTTGGTCCATGGAGTATTTTCCTAAAACCCTGGTATGTATGTATGTATGTATGTGTGTGTTTTGGGGTGACATTCACTGAGACCTAGAAGATCTATTGTGCCCCCTTACTTCAACTCAGTTTCTGAGGAGAGTCTCAGAAACTAGTAGTTCCTTTAGTCCTATTTCCCGGAGGAATTTTAGGATGTCTGCCGGCTTCAACTTAGGCAAATGTTCCTCTTCTATCCAGTAATCTCCTAGGTGCTGTTCTCTAGGATTCTGAAGTGCTGTGCAGTTGGAAAGTATGTGGATGGAGGTTTCTTCTTCCATTCCACAAAATCTGCATTCTTCTTCCTCCACTATTTTAAGCTTTTTCAGGTGCCCATTCAGGCGACAATGTCCCTTTAGGATCCCTGTTAAAACTCTTAGCGCAGTTTTACTTTAACTTATGCATTCTTTTGATCTCAACAGGTTGTAGTCACCCAGAAGAGTCTTTGATTGTATAAGCCCTACTAGATCTTTCCAATGGTCGGCTTCACTTATTTCTACCAATATTACATTGGGGCTGATTCCGCAAAAGGGTTCAGGCCCCCAGAAATGTTTTTTAGTCCCCCTTTTCACTAGTTCATCTGCTATTTCATTTCCTTCTATTCCAGTGTGTCCTGGAATCCATAGTAAGGTGACTATGCTGCTCTCGCCTAGTTCATTGAGTTTGTCTAGGCATTCCCACACCATTTTGAAACTGATTACACAAGAGCTCAGTGCCTTAATGGCTTCTTGACTATCCGACATTATGATAATCCTTTGTCTTCTGTATCCTTTACCAATATTGAATTGGGCGCACTTTCTTATGGCGTGGATTTCCGCTTGAAAGATACTTGGGGTTTTTCCCAAGCTTTCAGAGTGTTTGGTTCCTGGCCCGAACACTCCTATCCCAGTTCCTTCCATTGCATTTGAGAAAACCCTGGTAACTTCAATTCCAAAAATACTTCTTGAATACCTCCACTTTTATTCTGAATTTAGGGTCAATTCTAGAAATGGTTTCAATCTACAGGATGTCAATTTTAAAACTCACACCTCGTGAGCGAAAGAAGAAAAAGGAAGAAAAAAAGCATTAAAACTGTTTCTATGATGAACAGGAGGAACTAAAATGACATGAGAGTGAATCCCCATCAACCCTCTATAGTGAATCATCGATTGATGTTGGTTGAGTGCTATAAACAATAGACAGAAGGTGACCCCACTGAAAAGAATCATGTTGCGGTAAGTCTGGGGACCTGAGTAATCAATAAATAGGACCTCTTCTTCCAATCCAGAGGTTCTCCACAGTTCTTCCACAATCCAAGACCCAGTTGTTGGATTACCGTTATTTTTAAGCAGACCCTGGCTGTCAGTGGATGGCCATGATCAGGATTTGAATTTTAACAGGTTAGGTTCAATTAAGAGTTCTCCAATAGTATTTTCAAGCTTATCATGTATACAAAAAAGTGAAATGGAATTAGCAGATTGCTTGATTCTAAACCTTATGTTGAAATTTAACATTTTTCAGTTGCTGCTATTCTTTCAAAAATTGAAATATTTACGTTAATCTTATACTTGATATCGTTATATGTACACAACTTCCCGATGATTTAAATTATGTCCCAACTCATCACAATCATGTAATTTGGTGGCACAGAAAAATCCAGCCTTGTAACCCAGTAAACTTAGCCGTAAACTTCGTATTTTATATCTTGATGTGCCCTTTGGAAGATTTCCGGCAGGCAAAAAGAGTGTGTATCTATGTAGATTGCTTTCCGGTTACTATTGGAAACGACACGTCTTCGTCCTTAAGGACTTACTTGGCTGCATCCCGACGGAAAAGTTCGACCCGAATAAAAGAATCTACAATTTGCCTCCACATAGCTCACCATTTTTTATTCTAGGCCAGTGGTGTCAACGTTTGAAAATAAAACTATATTCATACAGCTAAAACATGACATGTGAACTTTCTTGACCAACTCAAAACATCTACCTATACTCTTTTTAGCATTGTATAGAGTCGTTATGTACGAGCATTACTACCAGAAAATGACATTGAGTTGAAGACTGAATAAAACAGATACTTTGTAGTTGCATGAAAATTAATTTGGAAAATTTGATAAACAGACTTTTCGGAGACTAGTTTTAAATGTGCTTTAACATATTCGTGTTTTGAATTATGTCAAATGATTCAAGATAGGCTTCGCCAGCAAGTATATAAAGATTACTCTCATGATCTTGTTTGGCACGACACAGCGATCTGTAAATATGTGCCACTTTTCCAGTACCCCATTGATGATGTTCTTGTGATTTCTCAAACGTTATCCTGTTGAAGCAGTCTCTGCAACATTCTGGTTTTATGTGAGTTTTTCATCAAAATAATACCTGGAGATATATGTGGTTCAACAGCTTGAAGCAACTTTTCATTCGGGCTTATTTTTCCCAGTTGCTGGTACTATCCTCAATCTGTTGTGTCTTCTTCTTAGGATTAGTAACCGTGGAACAAGATTGTTTTTAATACTAACTTGGACTATTTTGGATTTGGTTTAAGAAAAGTAATGGACCTTGGAGTCAAAATTGTATAATATTCAGGTACAAGTAAAAGTTATAGCTCTAGCTTGGCAGCAGAGGATAAGGCTGCTTGTATATAATCATAGATTCAAAAGTTTTGCATCACCTTCTTCGGATGCGAAGGAATTTTTTTGCGCTAACAATTTTTTGTTGGCTTGTTTATCAATTTTTACCATTTCAATATGTTCCATATTTCTTGCAATATACAGATGCTTACAGTTTTTTTGTAAGATAACATTTTTAGTGCGATCATTTTAACATTCAAGGCATTTGATTTTTACGATTTTAAGTGCAAACATGAATCGTCAAGTCATAAGTGAGATTGACCGTGCAAGAATAGTGGCTTCAGTTGGAGAAGGTCATTCTCGAAGGTTCGTGGCAAACAGAGTTTGGCGTTTGGCAAAGTGATGTGTCTCGTGTATGGAACCGGTATCTCCAGACCAATTATCTTCGTGATAGACCTAGAAGCGGTAGAAGGCGTGTTACTAATCAGCGGCACAACTGCTATATCCACTTAACTATCCGAAGAAACCCGACCATGGCAATACCAGCACTCCAAAGAGATATGAGATATGCGTTGGGAGTTCAAGTATCGATCTCGACATTACAAAGACGACAGGTTTGAGGAGTCGCCGACCAATAAGAGTGGCCAGACTACAACCTGAGCACAGAGTTCGCCGACTACAGTGGGCCTAAGAACACGCGGCTTTGCCTGAAGAATTTTGGAATTCGGTGTTTTTTCCGACGAGACAAGGATTTGTTTGGTACAAGATAGCCATCGAATACGTGTGTGGCGGGATCTAACGAGAGTTGCTCAGCTTGCCCATGCTCACCCCGTGCCGCCCTTCAGAGGAGGAAGTGCTATGTTTTGGGCTGGTATCATGCTAAATGATCGCACAAAATTAATTCATGTGGAGGAAACGATGACTGGTGATAGGTATCTCAGAGAGATTCTACATCCTCACGTGAGACTATGGCGCGCAGCTGTTGGCAATTCCTTCGTTTTTATGAACGATAACGCCCGACCTAATCGGACCAGAGCTGTAAATAGGTATCTTCAAACTGAAGGGATCAATCGTTTGAAATGGCCTGCCCTATCTCCTGACATGAATCCCATAGAACATGCTTGGGACATGCTTGCCAGGGGAGTGGCAGCATGCAGAAATCCACCCAGGAGTGTACAAGAGCTTGTTCATGCGGCCCAAGAAGAGTGGCGAAATATTCCTCAACAGAATATCTATAATTTGGTAAACAGCATGGGCAGGCGACTTCAAGCTTGCATAAATTCTAGAGGTGGAAATACTCTTTATTAAAAGTTCTCATGCAGGTTCTCACTTCACCTTTTCTTGAAAAAAAATCAATTTGTATTCAATTTATTCAATTTCTGAGAATACTTTTTATGTTTAAAGCAAGTTTATTATTGGATAATAAACATTTTTGACAAATATACACGTTTTTTTTATTGAAACTAATTATTTAATTAATCTCTGATCCATTTATAATGAACATATTTTTTTTTCGGAGTTTAGGGGTGATGCAAAACTTCTGAATCTATGTTTATATATTCAACTGGAGAAATTGTAAAGCAGATATTGTTGACAACTAGCAGTGATGTGGTGCCATTTGCAATGACCAAAGATCTGAAGCGTCGTACATATCAAGACTGACGGCGTTCATGTTATTTTCGCTTGCCTCTGGCTTCTGTAATTGGAAATCCATTCCAAATAAGAGCTTCAAAGCTTTATATTCAAATTTATCGATAAATTTAGCTTATTGTTTTGTAAAATTTACTCTTCATAGGGAATCATTCATTCTAAATCTAAACATGGTTAGTCCTCACTCTATAATTGTGAGAACGACGTTTAAATTCAAGCGTCGCTTGAAGCAAATTTTGGAAAAATAAAGAATGTTCTGCACGTGTAATACGCAAAAAACATAATTATTTTAGACTTATTTTATCTTATGTTCACTGCAGTGACTTTTTTCCTCTTTTATTTCCTATAAAAAACAGAATTTTTTCATTAAACAAAACGTATGCATGTGAAAATTATTTGTGACACAATTTCCTTTTTCCTGACAGTCAAGAGCTGTTCTGTTTCTATCTTCATGCTACACCGTTTCGGTTCAACAAACGTGTGGCATAAAATGACAATGAAGCTATGAACGTGAATTGATACTCTGAAAATACGTAGGGACCTGACACGCATTCTGGAAGATCATTCCACATTCATATTAAAAAAATGGGAACTGAAGCTCATCGATTCAATAACTTTCCATCATTCGGGATGTGCTTTTTATTGAAAATTATTTTTTCATAAATTGATGCACAGAGTGAGTTTTGAGTATGGAACGCATGATTTTCATGATTTAAGTGTGCAGGAATCTTGTGATATGGCCGATATTCAGTGCAATACGTCTGTTCGCAAATAGCAGTATTGTTATAGAGGATATATTGCTATCATAGCAGCATCCAAAAAGTTGGTATCCTTTTCCAATATCTGAAGTAGGTGAATTATGAACAAATATCATTTTGATAGTTTTATTTATATAAATGATTCATAAAGAAATTATTAAATTGCAATTTCGTCAAATTGGGGATTAGGTACTAGAGAACAGCAATTTATTGCACAAAATTATCATCTTCACATGGATATTGAAATGTACCTGTACATAATGCCATATGTAGATGTTACTGGTAAAGAGATTAACTGCAAACCAACAAAGGTGGGAAATTTTTTCAAATTTACATCTGAAATATTCCAAATTAATCATGCTTATGGGGTAGAATTTATAATATAACACCAAAAAAGTGTTAAGGACTGGAGAACACAAAAACACAGAATAACTACCATACCACGAATTAAAAAAATGCTTGCCGCTCCCCACTTCCATGGTTCGAGGAGACACCAATGAAGCTCTGGTCAAATTTTTGCTATTAATGGAGTTACTAATGTAACTTATAATCATCACCCAATTGAATAGTATTCCCAAATACTGAAAACAGAAAAGGTGAGGTTATGGATAATTGCTGATAAAAGTATAACTTTTCGAGGTGCTTAAGAACCATATATTGCTCACATATTGCAATTATATCGCTCCAGAACAATATCCTGCGTACTACAGCAAATTACTTATATATTACCACTGTTTGTTTGTTTTTTGCGAACCGAATAAATTAAATTTTGCAGTAAATCCTTGAAAACATTATTTATTTCAAGTAAATCCATAGGGCTTTTCCCTCCTAATAGCTAGATATTCTATCTTAAAAGGCTTATCAAGTAATTCTCTTGTTTTGTCTCGGTGGCCGTGATATTTTTCAATTTATATATCTACTTATAATAATCAATTTCACAAATGACTAGAAGCGTGCAAGAAAATGAGGAAAGTTCATGCAGGTTAGTTCCGAATGTTTTTGGAACTTTAGTTCTTTACGTCAGGTTATGTTTGAGTGAACGGGGGTCGCGACGCAGAAGATCTGACCGTTACGTTACGTTATGTTACGTTGCTTCGTTATGTGCCTTGCTTGCGTGCGTGTGCTCTCTCTGGAGTCTCTCTCTCGTTTACGAGACGATATGCTTTGGCCGGGAAGCGAATCCGGGCCGCCCGCGTGGAAGGCGATCATTCTACCACTGAACCACCGATGCTATATTAAAATTCTATGCAAAGCTGGTATTCCCTTTGCTAGTGATCTACTTGAATTTGTTCGGATAAATTTTTACTATTATTTCCATAATTTTTTTTGCGCGATTGATCTTTTTTGTTTATTTACAGCATCGTTTGTCAGGACGGTAGGTTGTGTTTACTGGTTTCTAAGTTTAACACGTCGGTAAGTGCAAAATGCAAAATGCAAAATGCAAAATGCAAAATGCAAAATGCAA
>CAJUYG010000189.1:285974-309444 GCA_910591675.1 Galerucella calmariensis
AAATATATTTTAAACTGATCGAGGAGTATAAATGTCACTTTTGACATTTCGTTCATTTCGAAGAAATTTAAATTATTTTATTCGGAATTTATTTCAATACGATCGCGCAAAAAATGGTATAAGCATCTCGAACGTTAAGGGTAATTACAACGTTTGCATGTAGATTCCTCTCGTAAAATTGGACAAAATGGTATGAGGATTAAGAAGTCTAGAACATTTACTTTTCGAAATACAGGGTGTTGAAATTTTGAAAACTTGAAAGTTTTAATTCGATAAGTTTGAAATGAATGGATAAATTGATTTGAAATTCGGCAAATTGTTTTTAAATGTGAAAGGGCATATTTTGATAGAAATAGTAGTTTGTGCAACTAGTGTGTATATGATGGCCATATCGCACGAGGACAAAGTTTGAGCACCACGTCGTAGGCGGAGTGCTCAATCGTTCAAGTGCGATATGAACAATCCACACGAGTCGAACAGCGCAT
Organism: Galerucella calmariensis; assembly: GCA_910591675.1. Lineage (NCBI taxonomy): Eukaryota > Metazoa > Arthropoda > Insecta > Coleoptera > Chrysomelidae > Galerucella > Galerucella calmariensis. The sequence continues at coordinate 286,460 of CAJUYG010000189.1, forward strand.
ATTTTTTCTACGACCCACTTAAGAAAAAATCTAAAAAATAAAAATTTCTATAAACTGTAATATAACTTCAAATTGATAATTTAACAATTCAATTTTATGTTTCCACTAATTTTTTTGTGGTAAACGTACAGTTCTTGAATGTCCAATTTGTATAATGCTACGGTTTCCCTTTTCAAATATACGATGCTGTGATAAGTAGATGTTGCCAGTCGGACTCCCTCAAGAAGGGTACCGTACCATTATCTATAATAATGAATATTCTGCTAAATATTTCAAACGTCTACCTGTTGTCGTTATTAATATCAAGCAGAATAATTATTTAAAAATAAAATTAACAATAAAAAAAAACTTTTTCATGGGGACTCGAACTCGGGTCTACCGCGCGAGAGTCTGATTTGCTCACTACTCGACCACCGAGGAATATGCAAATTGTTTATCGATAACGTCAGATCTATTATATAATTTTTGCTTAAAAGGAACTTAAGTTCCTACTGTGTGTCCCGCGACACGTTCTACCTTTTTTTTCTAATAAATTTTATTTGTAATTCTGCTACTTTGCTACTTCATCACCGTCACCTAAGATCCATAAAGGGAACAGAGTGGTTGGATGGAAAGACTGAATACCGAACTAGCCGATATCGGAAGTTGTTGAAAAACTGGAGCTCAGCATTTTTGACCCTGTACGTTGCTGCGTGAGTAGATAACTTTTGCTGCCAGTTATGAACAAAATTGTTAATTCTATTTGGGGAGTATTTGTGGAAACTTATTTAATCTCCAACTTCCCCCTAGAGTGGAATCAAATACATTTATAGTTATTAATCCACCATCATTTGAACTTGATATACTAAACCAAAATTCAAGTTGGAGTGACAAACTTGTACTGCGCCATAACGTTGTATATTCCCTAGCCACACTACATCATTTGTTGATCCTTGAAATACTCTATTTTCTAAAGGCGTTAGCGTCAACTTATATGATATTAACCAAGTTTTCTGCAAGATTAATAATGTATCAAGCCGTTGACTGAAGCGAATTTATCATAGAATTATCCAGAACTGTTTATGTCTGAATCGATAACTACGTGTTCTATTTCCAATAAAAGTTTTATTACCTCGAAAGTAATACTTGAAATACATAATATAGCAAGATTTGATCGATGTAACCTCACTTCACTGCCAATTTATCACTTTATTAGAAAGGTATTTTGTGAAGCGTATAGTTTGTAATGTTCCTTGGGGAACAACTGGAGGCAAAATTTTGTTGATATTTAGTTATAAGTGCTTCAACTGTAATAAGCATGAAATAAATATTGTTTGTAATTGTGTGCATGAAAAAAGGAAATAGCTAAATGTTATCATAATTAAAAATATATACTCAATATTGAATACTGATTGTTAACCCTCAACCTGCGTTGCAGAGTCCCCAGGACTCTAAAGTAAAAGAATATATTTTTGGAACTTTAGTTCTTTACGTCACGTTGGGTTTGAGCGATCGGGAGTCGCGACGCAAAAAGATCTGACCGTTACGTTACGTTATGTTACGTTGCTTCGTTATGTGCCTTACTTGCGTGCGTGTGCTTTCTCTTGAGTTTCTCTCTCGTTTACGAAGCAGCGATTCATATGCTTCGACCGAGATTGGAACCCGGGCCGCCCGTGTGGAAGGCGAGCATTCTACCACTGAACCACCGATGCTACATTAAAATTCTATGCAAAGCTGGTATTCGCAGTGCTGGTGATCTACTTGAATTTGTTCGGATAAATTTTGACTATTATTTCCATAATTTTTTTTGCGCGATTGATCTTTTTTGTTTATTTACAGCATCGGTTGTCAGGACGGTAGGTTGTGTTTACGGGTTTCTAAGTTTAACACGTCGGTAAGTGATTTACTTACCGTTCAGACGTCGAAAAGTGATAAATAGCAAAAAAACAATTTCACCAAAATGCAAAATATATGTTTGCATGTAGATTCCTCTCGTAAAATTGGACAAAATAATATGAGGATTAAGGGGTCTAGCACATACACTTTTCGAAATACATGGTGTTGAAAATTTGAAAACTTGAATGTTTTAATTCAATAACTTCAAAATGGATGGATAAATTGATTTGACATTTGGCAGGTTATTTTTAAATGTTAAAGGGCATATTTCGATAGAAATAGCTAGTAGTTTGTGCAACTAGTGTGGAGTTGATGACCATATCGCACGAGGACGAAGTTTGAGCACGACGCCGTAGACGGAGTGCTCAATTGTTCAAGTGCGATATGGACAATCCACACGTGTCGAACAGCATATTTTTTCTACGACCCATTTGAGAAAAAATCAAGAAAATGAAAATATCTATGAACTGTAATATAACTTCAAATTAAAAGTTTAACAATTCAATTTCATGTTTCCACTAATTCTTTTGTGGTAAACGTACAGTTCTTGAATGTACAATTTGTACAATGCTACGGTTTCCCTTTTTAAATATACGATGCTGTTATAAGTAGATGTTGCCAGTCGGACTCCCTCATGAAGGCTACCGTACCATTATCTATAATAATGAATATTCTGCTAAATATTTCAAACGTCTACCTGTTGTCGTTATTAATATCAAGCAGAATAATTATTTTAAAATAAAATTAACAATAAAAAAAAACTTCTTCACGGGGAATCGAACCCGGGTCTACCGCGTGAGTCTGGTTTGCTTACTACTCGACCACCGAGGAATATGCAAGTTGTTTATGTATAACGTCAGATGTATTACATAGTTTTATAAAATCTTAAATGCCCCTAAATACCCCTTAAATACCCATTTTATTCTGTTTGAAGTATTTGTTGTTAATTTGTACGGATTATTCAATATCATATTTTGGCATTTTCGCAACTCGTGCGCAAAAGTATAACTTCACGCACTTGTATAATAAATAACTATTGTGCCAATCAACTTAATGATAAGATTTTCATTTTTATTTATAATTAATACTAGTGTATATTTTTCCTTAATGAAGTTTCATCCAGAGTAAAATAAATTCTTATAATAATATGTGTATCTATTTATTGATCCAAAAATTTTTTGCTTAAAAGGAACTAAAGCTCCTACCGTGTGTCCCGCGACACGTTCTACCTTTTTTTATGTTCCCATATTCTTTTGAAACCAAGAAAAGGTCGATTATAAAAAATATTCTGGGATAATTTGTTATTTTACTGAAGGTATTATCCTTCATCTTATCACTTTTATGCAAAATAATGAAAAAAAGATCACGAAAAAAGTTTTTCTGCAAAAGATGGAATATTGTATCAAGAATGGTGTTTTCCCAGTTTTTTTTTCTCCAGGAACAGGGACTTATAACAGTTAATATGTGAAATAAATGGCGCAAATTATTGCAAGTTTCTTTCGCAGGAACATTTGTACCAAATATCCAGAGAGAAAAATCTTGTTTGGGATAATCATTTACAAAATTAAATTGAAATTTTCAGCTGCCCACCTAATTTGTAATCAATTTCATCGACAGGGAAAATGTTAACACAACTATTCACCATGTTTGTTTATATAAATGCTGTATCCTGTATATGAAATAATTTATGACTAGTACATAGGATCTGAATGTTCAAGTAAAGGTAGATAGCAAGTATTAGGAATTATTGGCCTAAGAGAAATGATACACATACACTGTATATGAGGGTTACTTCTTGACATTGGGAATATTCCTAAACAGTGTTTACTCAGGTCTGGGAGCTTAGCAGTTCTGACGCTTACTTCTCTAATAAGCCCTCCTATTGTTATGTTAACTAGACTCTAGTGGAAATTTACTGTTTGTACTGAAATCTCTGATTGATTAATAGACGATCGATTGAGAGATTAGGAATTGTCTTGTCACCACTGGTTTGTTCCTTATTGATAGTGTTACCTACATTGTTATAATGGATTATATGGAGAACTGTTGTAGGTTTATGATTATTGTTCATAATCAGGGATTTTCCAGATACATAATAATATACAAACTATGATATGTTAAACATATGGTAAACAGTAATCTTGCGGTAGATTCACCTAAGTTACATATTAGTCCAGTAACTGAACACCTGAAAATATCGAAAGCTCCTGAAAAGTCGCTGAAGACTTCACTTTGAGCTCAATTCGTAGGTCACGGCAGATCGTCTTATCATCTACAGAAATGGTCTTTATCATTTTTTGGGTACCGGTAAATTATTCGAAATCAATTGTTCGAAAATAAATTTTTCGAATAACCGATTATTCGAAAATCAATTATTCAAAACTCAATTGTTCGAAATCAATTTTTCGAAATCAAATATCTGGAATAGATTTATTAAATTTAAGAGGACACCGAATTTCAGTTAAAAATTCTTTATTGTTATTACAAAAAAACTCCACCAGATCTTATTACGTTGTGGTTATCTACTTAGAAGTTATGTTGTGGTAAATTTTAGTATAAGTGTAAGAAACGAATAGTTAAAAATTATGTTAAATGAATTTTAAATAAAAAAGAACTTCCCTTCACCCTTAGGCACAGGCTTAGGACTGTCAGTGTAAAGCAGGCGTGTTTAGAAGTAATAAAAACTTCTATCTATCTATTTTTGTATATTCTATTCAGAATATTGAATTTCGAACAATAGATTTTCGAACAATTGATTTTCGAATAATTGACTTTCGAAGAATTGTCTTTCGAAGAATTGATTTTCGAATAATTGATTTCGAACAATTGACTTTCGAAGAATTGATTTTGAACAATTTACCTAGATCCTCATTTTTTCCGAAAATTCGAAAGTTATCGACATAATGAGACCTGAAAGTTTCCTCATTTCAGCTGCTGATGTTCTGTCTGTAGAAATTCTGATTTCTATGCATTAACTTGTAAGCAGGCGGACGAATTGTTCCATAACGTAAAAAATTGACATTTTTCGATGATTCAAAGCTCATCACAATGGGAAAACTCGTAACTATTATTCCATGTTACTTGCAGCTCGTTCGTACTAAACAAAAATATTAAAAAAGCGGTCAAAGTTTTTTTCACAAGATTTTGAGACTATTTCAATTATTTGTTGATATTTTTTTAAGTCTTTTATCCCAATTTTTTTTTATAATGGAACCTTAGGAGGTCTTGAATGATCTCAGACATTTTTTTTAATATTTTTCTTGCGTTTTGATAAAAAATTGAATTGCTCATTTATTTATTTAAAAAAAGTCGGGTCTTCACCGGTGTGATCAATTTCCCTGATTTCTGGAAAATGAACATTTGAAAACTAGACACTCTAAGCTTTAATAAAACGATGTGCATTGAAAAGCAATACATAGGATGAACATTTGGGGATAACTTTCCTAGCGTTTGATTTAAAAACAGAGAATTCATTCACAATTGAAAACAATTGAAATTGATGGAAAATTACGAAAGCTCTTGGACAACGAACTTCAACAAAATTTTTGGTGGCCAAGTTTTTTGCCGGTTAGTGTGAATAGGCAATTTTGACAAAGCTGTCCTTCCTTATTATTGTATTAGTCAGGACATATAGAAATAATGGTAACAGGAAGAATACCGAAAGTATCGATATATAGGAGGAAGGCGTAGAAGAGGCAGACCATGAATAACTGAACGTCAAATTTGAACCCTACCACTGAAATTGCGAATTTTTTCAACAATTAAAATTTTTTGTACGACTCAGCTGTAGACTTCAAATCTTCCAAAGTAGCCTGACTATCAGATGCAATCAATGTTCTGGCTAAGCTGTAGCGTTTTTAGTGTTTGCTGATAGTGCTGCTCGAATTGTTGTTGGCGTTTCTTCTCGACATATCAGTATAATAGGTAAGATCCCCTTTTATTAAACCAGTTTATTTAGCCTGTATTTCTCGGTGTGTTAGAACAGGGCTGGAAAGATACCATTTTCTCCAGGAAATTTGTGGGGACCATTTAATTCTGATGGTCGAGATGATAATATTGTCCAATAAGTGAGAACATTCATACTTGAATGAATGATAAATATTATTAAAACTTTATAACTATGTTTATCTGGAATGTGGTGTTATGTTACTTTCTTTATGTATCTACCTAGCAAAGTTATCAATTTTACAAAAAACATTTAGGTGCCAAAGCACAAACTCTAACGAATGTCAAGACGCAACGAAAAGAGAATGATTGAATTTAAAATACGACTTTGGAAGTTTTTTAATACAAAAAGTTTTCTAGTTATACAATTTATTCTTCACGAATTCAGCGACATCCGTTAGCACTTTGAACGGAATAGAATAAATTCCTTGTGATGTGTGAATCTCGGATTTGAAAACAATTTGTCAAAATTTCACCGGTAGGCTCGCTGCACTATGTATATTATTTCAGTTGGGTTTCGAAGTCATGTGGCAAAAGCAAACATATCATTTCACTTCCCTACATTAAATTTTCATGAGGACGCCGTGCCTACTGCTACTTATAAAATTGTTAAATTTCATTGCATAGACGTGTGTGCTGGATGGGTCGCTTTCAGGGATGGCTCCACCCATCGAACATATCCGTCGAACTGGAAGAATTTACACTTGATTTCAGTCCTTGGAATCGGCATGAAGTGTGATGTCAAAAAAGAGACACCATTACTATTCTAGAGTTTTGATGCAAAATTTAAGCTGTATTTTTAAAACGTGAATTTCTCCTTTAAAGTCCTTTATTTATCGAAGAAACAGAAACAGAACATTTTATGCTACACTCAACGGGACAACTTCTTGTATCAAAAACAAGTGAATGGAACATTCCAAGGATTAATTATTAGTGCAACTTCATTTCTCCTGCCAATGAACGATATAACTAAGGATAAGGACACACATCTGTTAAAGACATCATAAGTGAAGCCATTTTAGATATGAAAACAGACTATATGGCCACTAAACTTCTCCCAAGCCCTAAAAATGAGGTAGAAATACCTCACAGAAAGGACTGGCAAGACCCAAGCAGACTGAAATTTCCCCGAGGAGAGACCTCGTACACAGACGGATCACAGACAGAGGAAGGAACAGGAGCAGGAGTGTACAGTGAAAAGAGAAACACAAAAGGCTCTTTCTCACTAGGCAAACATACCTCTGTATTTCAGGCAGAGATCTATGCCATCCTAGAATGTGTCAGAATTAACAAATATAGGACTGACACTCATAGGATAAACATACTAACTGATAGCCAGGCAGTCCTTGCGGCTTTAAATAGCCGCAAGGTAACATCCAGACTAGTAGAAGAATGTCAGAAAGAACTAAATGAACTAGCAGACCACATTAAAGTAAGATTGGTGTGGGTGCCGGGACATAATAGTATTTCTGGAAATGAACAAGCTGATGAACTCGCAAAAAGAGGTTCAGCAATAGCATATGTTGGACCAGAACCAGTTCTTGGGACTACAAAAAAGGTAGTCCGAGCGCAAATATAAAAATGGGTACAAAGCCAACATAGACTTCATTGGAGGAACACTCCGAAACAGGTACACAGCAAAACCTTCATAGGTGACACATGTGCAAAACGGGCCAAAGAACTACTGAATATCAGCAGGAGCAAGCTAAGAATTATTACAAGTTATCTAACGGGTCATACCCCGTTAAAAGATCACCTGCATAAAATAGGGTTATATAACGGGGACCTCAGCTGCAGACTATGTGGCATGGAGATCGAGACCGTGACCAATATCTTGTCTGACTGTGAGGCACTGCACTCGAGGAGACGGGCAATCTTCGGAGAGGCCAATGTGCCACCTGAAGTATATGGCACACATCCAATGGACCTATACCGTCTACTCGAAGGTACGGGGATAACTGGATGGGTGGACTAAATATGGGAGCAGAGTACAATAAGCCAATAGGCTGCAGTGCTCCCGGCATCTGAACGGCTCCCAAAATGGAAAAAAAAAACTGAGGATATAGAGAAACGAATACAGATCCGAATGGATGATAATGACGTGATCTTTTTTGTGAAAAGCAAGACATTATCAGCATACAACAAGAACATCTCAAATCGTTGGAAACATAACACAACTTTTTGAAGACTGTAAAGGAGACTTGATTTATTGAAATGTCTCTGAAACAACTACGGGGCAGCTGAGGCCAAAATACTTTTGAACATCTACTTAAAATCGCTTACGAATGTATTGCTTATGTATCCGCAAAGGCTACTCTATTCGAGCCATTAGACGTATTACACAATACAGCACTACGCAAGAAGCCAACAGAATCACACCAGTAGACATCGTATATTGTGAAGCTGGGAAAGCACTACTAGAATTCAGAAGACACATTTTAAGTATCTGTAAGTATCCAAGAATCCAGCTTTATTAAAACAGTCTCAATATATCCAATATCTTTTCTCCAAAAATCGAAGCTCATAACTTCACTCCAGCCTGGCTAATTGAGCCACCACATAGGGACACTCAAATTTCATCTTTTTCCATACACACAAACACAAAGACACAACATTTTAGTTAGACAAAGTTTCTCAAAATATTTTTTTAGACGACGCCATCCGTCTGTATTCATTTACATACCCAAAGTTGCGTTTTGAGTGTTCCGTGTAGTGAAAGTGACAGTTCCGTACTGCGAAACACTCTCGGGACGCTATGGTAGAGATATACATATTCCATCTGCATCCAATCCAATAAATATTAATAATTGTCCCTGAGGTACAATCAGCATTACTTTCTGCAAATAACTGATAAATTAATATTGACATTGCAAATATCATTAAGTACATTATATTGTTCAATGAAAAAAATGTTCATAATTCTCTATTATTTATTTTCTTTCTTCAGAGTAATTGAAAATTTTTTGGATTTTATGCGTCGTCTAAAAAATGTTGTGTACGCCGCGGCTGAGATACTACTTTGTTAGACTCGTCTGTTGCTCGCCCCGCTTCGCTCGTCTTGCAGTTTTCAGACTCGTCCAACAAAGTGGCACTTTCAGGCCTTGGCATACAAATCACTATTGTTGACAATCCATGCAACTTTCCAATGATCTTTCCAGAAATTTCATGAATGTGATTGTTGGCTCATTTTTTGCCTCACTTTTAATTCAAATTTACATTGATTGGCATCGATAATAATGATCATATCCTTGGTTGAATGACAACTTCTTGTACATATATTATATAATCATTTGTTGATGTAAATGGACAAAATGAACGATTCAAGCTTGAGATATAAAGTTATCGTTTGATCTTCGTAGGGAAAAAAATAGCTATCAAGGATTTTCGAAAAAAGTTTATAACAAAATGGAATTTCAAGCTGAGAAATACATTTATTGCCAGTTACCCACTTGCTTTATGTTTGAATCCAATTCTGTCTGTACGGTTGGTCGGTGCACATACACGTTGAAATATTAAAAAATTGTGGCTATTTACACTGGTGGAGTTTGGATTAGTGTTTAGAGCCAGCCATATTGGATATCTCTGTGTGAGGAAGTACGTGAGTAATAGAAGTCGTTGTGGAAACCAGAAAAATGTTGGTTGTTGGAAGTGAAATTGAAATTTTATGATCCTACAAAGGGGTAACTTTTTTAAATTAGGGAGTTGGTATTGTTGTTCCAATGAAATTACGTTCTGTGATTATATATGTATTTATTCTTTCCATGGAAATGCATGATTAGTTTATATTACAATTTTTGTGACAAATATACATGGGCGTAGCCAGCGAAGGGCAGGGAGGGGCAGCTGCCCCCTCTGGAAGCAAAAATAAAATAAGTAATTTTTAAATTTTAAGGAACAAAATATTCCATTCCTCCCCCAGCCACAGACTGAATCTTGTGGTTCATGATACTAGCAAGCTACCAAAAACAATTGCAATGGTTAAAGACACAATAACCTTCTCTCGTGAATCACCAGCCCGTAGGAAATCGGTACCAAATATTTCAAGGCTCTGTGAGACCAGATGGTCGGGAAAATATAAAAAGCTCCACTGACATTGTTAAACCACTAGAACATCTATTTGTGGAAGGAAACTATGCAACAAGAAAATCTGCCTACCAATTGCACTGTAGTTACGAAGCCAATATTCATCTTAGGCATAAACATAATTGCAAAATACTCTGCAATTTTTAAACCCGTTGTAAACGTTTTACAAGGTAGAAATATGGACTTGGTTATGGTGCAGAAACATATTGATGCTATTCTCGAGAATGGTTCTTATGATTCATTTGAACAATCACTTGATATCGCAGTGGCATCATTCTCATCCATTTACCGATTTTAAACTTTGAGGCAAGGTCCCAATATAAATTGAAAATATGTGCCTCTAATGATATGGTTTGATGTGCAGGATGTGCCATTTATATGAATAATGATGTTACAACAAAATTAACTGTAAAAAAATAATATCCATGAATTGTTTGGTTTCCGTTCACATAATTCGGTAATGAAGTACATTTTTATTTGAACATGGAAACGAAAAATGTAAGTAATAACTTTTAAAACCCTCTATCTGGAATCTTACGTAATACAGTTTCATAGAATATGCATGAGAAGGTAAACAGGAGACACCTAAAAGCAAAAAAAGGCAAACAGCGAGAGCAATAAAGGACCATATGAGATTGCTTCGGACTTGAAACAATATAGATATAGATAAAACCGGTAAACATAACATTCCTTTCAGGTGAATTGACTTTGTCCAAGTCCATAATGTTGTATATAAATTTTTAATACAAATACGCCTCTTGGCTACGATGGTGCCATTTATACTGATATGAAAAGATAGGTTAAGTTATTTCATTCTATTGACTTTTATTATATACTTTTAGTTTGAAGACGTATAATAATTCTTGAGACAGTTTGAAATTTTATAGTTCAACGTAAAAGTTACATTGTTTGTGTTGGAACATTAAACTTTGAGATAGTACAGTTAATAATGTGATATATATCTATACTTCCATAATATTTTTATGTAATCCCAAACTTTATTGAACATTTATTGATTTATTGGTGGAGCACCACCAATTGGAGGCTTCGAGACCTCGGTACCTCAGCCCTCATGCTTTGTGTGCTCTTGGATGTATCGTTTATGTAAAGGGGCCCCATTAGTCCCTTATATAACAATCTTTTCATTATGGCTTTCTTTGAGAAATTCTCCCTTCGGGTACAGCAGTTCTAGAAGTCTGTATCTTCAATGAGGCAGTGCTTCGTATCTTCAGGTTTGTGACGTATCTGTAGTGGAAGCTGCAAACATTAGGGAATTCTTAATACACAGTTTTCTCCTTTTAGAGTGAAAAATTTTTGCACAATATCCACAAGTGCAATAAACATTGCATGCGAGTTGCATACACTATTTTTTCTACGAAGAAAGTTGATTTAAAAAAAATATATAAAAAAATGTACTACCCGGCACTCGAACCCGGAATGTACAGATCGAAAAAAACTTATGAAGCGCCTTCACCCACTGCGCTACGGCACCACATGGTTGAATCGATAGCATAGAGTGTTTAAGTATGTTATGTATACAATATTAGTAATAAATTATTGTAAACAAAAATAATAAGTTTAAATATCTATTCACCTTGGTCATTAAGTATTTTCGGTCTGGTGCTCGACATTCCTTTCAAAAACTAACGCAAAAGATTTAAACTGTCATGAAACAATGTCAAACTATCAAACATTCTACAGAAAATATTGGCTCTGCCTACTTGGGTATTTGAAAATCTAGATTTCTATTGGTCAATTTTTCAGTTTTATAATGAAAACCAGTGTTAGGATGAGTATCATCATGAAACTGAAAATTAGCATTTAATTAACAACTTAAAGTATAGGAGTAGAAAAAAATTATTACACAATTGCACCAAATAATGTTGGAGAGGTAAAGTTATGATGTCGCACTTTTTCGTTTTGTAAGCAGTAAGCACGTTAGAGGAAGTCTTGGAATATCGCCCTTCTCAGAGTAGTACGTCTTTTTGTATGAAGATTGCGTTCTTCAGGCTTGAGATACCGAGGGAGGTTAATTGACTTTTGAAGTGAAGAGTGCAATTCTGCTGTTTGCAAGCTGCTGTGTTTTTTTCGCTTCCGTTTCAAGTCTGCTTTTTTGTATAAAAAGGGCAAGTGGTTAATTTGAGCTCGATCCCAGGTGGGGAGAAGTAATGGGTCGACCTGAGAAACTACATCTGGAGAATTTCAGGCTCTTGCAGAGTTGTCACGTTAGTAAGATTGGAGTATAAATTAGGGATTGATTCCAAAAGCTGCCATGATCAAATTTGGAACATATTGTTTGTATCATTACCTACATTTATGAGATGATTCTATTATTTAGATAATAACATACAATTAAGAACATTGTATGTCATATATTCAACATTATTAATTCAGAAACAGAAAATTTCAATCGTAAAAACTCAATTCATCAATATCAATTTCCAAGTTAATTATGTCTAGTCATCTCCCATATTCCGAACAATTCAAACTAAGTTCGGATGGTTTAAAGAGACATTCGAATTTCCTCTGATAATATCCCTTTATTAACTGCCTAATTATCCAAATAGGCTGAACTGCGGGATCGTGGAGAGTCCCTACTCTGCACACATGCGGCTTTGTGGTTAATTCGCCCCAACACAAAGTTTTCAGTTTTAAAGTAGTTTCAAGTAAATCAGCGCTTATCGAGCGATTCCACTCACACAATCATAGTTAGATCACTTTGTAACTCAAATATAGTATTTGATCGTACCTACGATACCAGTTTCAGCTTGAGCTTCAGAAATTGTTCAGTTTTAACTTAATTACGAAACAAGAATATCTATTTTAATAACCCTCCTTATACTGAGGATCTATTGGGGTATTCGACAGATGAGGGTTGAATTACAATAGAGTACACGCATATTTCATATTTTGCTTGGATATTAATTTATAATAGTGAATGTGATATCAAAAATTACTAATAATAGGAATTAAACCAGTTTCCATTGGAAATTACTCCAAAATTTTGAAATAAAATTCAAATTTCAATGTACTTTCCCACCACAACCCGAGGATTTCCGGACGCTACCGATAATACGTGTGATGTCATATCTTTTGTGTTTACTTATGTCAATATGGCCGGTATTGCATTAGGTTATGTGTAGTTGTGTGTTTATATTGTATTTTAATCAACTATTAATTGCTTCATCGACGTAAAAATATCATTTATATGTTTGTTTGAGACCATTACGTGTTTGTGTGTGCTTTTTTTTATTTCTAAATGCCAACGTAAAGTGGAAAGTGGTCATAAATATTCGATATTTCCGAGGATATTTTAAAACTTTTGAAAGAATATATTTTATTTACTAGTTCAGTGTTCAGTGACGATTCTTTCATATTTTGTGAGTAAAGATATGGCTAGCCGAAGTTTTGTAAAAGCACAAACTGATAACTTGCCCAAAGTAGACTCATTTATGCTGCTTGAAATTATGAACTCAAACAGCTGCTTCAATGCAGAGGAAATAAGAGGAGTTAAAGCATTATCGTAGGTACGATTTAAACTATGGTTGATTCCTGGACATATAGGTACATAACCCCAAACTATTTAAGAATAAAAATTACCAGCATAGAAGTAGGTACTTACATTAAAATGGTATCCACAAACAAAAGTAATGCCTTTCTCTTAAGTGTATTTTTGCCTGCGCTACCAGGTAAAGTAACAAATATTTTGTTTGGAGTTTCAATAGACGTTGATTCACACTCTGGAACTATGCAATACTTGGAATACAAATTTACAAATTTTTTTTTCGTCTTTATCCATTATTGAAGCTTTCAGAAACAAATTAGGTTACAAGAACTCAGAGCGTGATACACGAATAAGAACGTAAACAAATTACGTCACACCATGGGGCAGCCATCTTTATGACGTAAAGCGCGTTTTGGCGGACTTTCAAATTTTATGATTTTCAAAGTCGTTTTAAAATGAAAGTTTATATTTTTTTGAAAAAATAGGCATGCAAGGTGTTAGGAGACCTGATAAAGCGTCAATTCCCATCAATAGCAAAATTTATGCTTGTACGCTATTTAGATAATTGCAAAGGATCTGTCAAATTTTCCGTGAAAAATATATAACAATTGATTCTGATTCTGAATTTTGGATATGGTGTCGACCTGGACAAAAGTGATCATGTATTCACGAAAAGTTTGCAATTTTGACATTTGTAGTAACATTTGCAGCCACTGAAAACAATCTGAATGTCCAAGGTGTGAATGGAATAATTAATTATATAAAGGGGAGAGTTACGATCCAAATGATGGTTGCCGTGTCCGGGGTTGCCAGACTTATCATGTCAAAATCAGACAATTTCATCAGAATATCTTGTGTTCGTTTGTTGTTTTCATTCGCACTTTATTAGTTTGTTATTTACTGTGTAAGATATAATTTGTTATTTTCATAACCATCGAAAATAGAAAAAAAAAAAAATTTATTTCACCAAATCAAAAAAATTGTACAAAGAAATTATACAATACTGTGAAACAGGTGATAAAGTCATATACAATAAACATATACATGAAATAAATTTTTAACAAACAGTTAATAAAAAAATAAAAAAATCCACCAAACAAAAAATTTTTGGTGTCTTAGTCAAAAATAAAATATTATGTTAGAAACTCTTTTATTGTGTAGCAATTTTTGTCCAACAAAAATTGTTTTACTTTACACTTAAAATTGTGTAGATTGCCACTATTATTTATGGTGTCTGGAATAGTATTATAGAACTTACATCCCCAAGTATTAATAATTGACCCTTATTCCTAGTGTTATAATTATGAGAAGCACGTTCGGCAACGTATATTGACTTATTCTTATGGATATACGCACATGCTTCCAAAATATATACTCCAGCTAGTGTAAGAACTCTAAATCTCTTAAAAAACTCCCCACATGAATCGCGAATTCGCAGCTTTGCAATAATTCTAATTGCATATTTTTGAATAATAAAAACTCTTTGCTTGGTAGAACAGGTACCTCAGTTAAGTAGGCCATATTTCAAATGAGAGTGAAAATTGGCATGATGAAGTGTTAAAAGTGTGCTTTCACTGAAATAATTGGCAAGAAATCTAAGACTATAGCAACTTTTTCTTAATTTAATACAGAGGTTGTCAATATGTACATTCCAAGTTATGCCATGGTCTATAGTTATTCCTAATATCTTAGTGTTGTCCGTAGTTGTAATAGGAAAACTAGCGTTTTCAAACAACTGGTCTTGTGAAAATTGACCATTATTATTAAATAACACCATAGTAGTTTTAGTGGTGTTTAATTTCAAATTATTTTTTTCCGACCATATTACAACTTGATCGTATGTTCTCTCAGTCGATATTTTTTAGTCCAGTAACGGTAGTCCAGAACAAGGCCAAACCTTGAAAATAGGTCGGGCCGATGCCATTTTTTTTTAATTTGCAGGTATTGATGGCTACATTCACCTCTCAAAATCTCATATATGGAGAAATGCCCGCAAGGCCCGGAAAATGGCCCTCGTAGCCCAAAAATGTTTTTGGCCGATATCTTCCAAAATATGGCACTTAGAGATTTGCGGCTTTGATAGAAATGACGAGCAGTTCAATACCTACAAAAATGGTCCCCATGGTTTTTTTCGCTAACCCAATATTTATTGCAAAAAAGGGGTCGCGAAAATTATCATGCTTGGAAAATAAAAATACGGCATTTTCTCAGCCAATGTGTGAGCCAAGGGGACTAGATATACACGTATCTTGATTTTTTGAACTTTGAGGGTCAATCGTAGATGGCGCCACTAGTTTTCTCCCTCCTCACGTAATTATCCCGGTAATGAAGGTGCCCCCAATAACTATCTGTTTCCTGAAAATTTTTGGAGTTGAGAAAGCTGTTTTGTACTCTCGGCCTGATCCTTGGAGCTCTTAGGTCTTCGGCAATGTAGCCTAGAGGTCTGCCAATTTTTGGCAAGTCATTTTCAATAATTCGGCAAAAAAGTTTTTGAAAAATAAGATTTATTTTTGAAAGTATATGAGAATTGGAACATACATGAACAATTAGACATCTATCCATCACCATTCCAACACATTTATCTCAGATGGATGTTGCTGGCTGACATCATCAAACCCCTCTCCATCCATGCCTTCTGTTTCTTCCTCTTGCTCCTCTAGCTCTCTATCTTCACCTCCACCAATTTCTGCCACTCCCTCTGCTTGATCAGCTGATACAATCACATCTTCATCCTCATCCTCATCCTTGTAATTACAGTTATTTGGGGAAAGTTTTCAAACAAATTGTTTTGATATACACGCGTGAAAGTACTTGATATATATATATTGACGGAAAGGTCAGAATGTCCTCTTCAATATGGTGTAATTTTCACTCTCAAAAATTCAAACCACAAAAAGAAAGTAATCATGAAAAAAAACACTTGGATTTTCAGGGGGGCGAAGATTCTCTAGATTTTCCGGAAAACTAAGAGTTGAAATGAAAAAAAATAAGTACCGTTCACAAGGGGAGAACATAAGCTTTCGAATGAGGTGTATCAGAACCCGATAAAAGGATCCATTATCCCTAAATTCCGGGATTTTCCATAAAATTTCGGAAAACTCCGAAAATCCGGAAAAACCGCCCTGACGAAAACACGTGGTTTATTGGAATGCGCGAGAAAATGTTTATGTAATCCCCCGGAGTGTCTTCGAAACCCTTCAAAGTCCCATTATTCGGAAGGATTCGGTCAAAATACTTTTTATAGACAAAATACAACTAGATTCATAGGGGGGGTCAAAATATCGACCAAAATTTTGCTTTGGCGGGAATTCCCAAAATTCTGGGGGCCCAAAAAAAAACCAGTGACAAGATATTATAGATGCAGATTTCTCCTTTCAAATGAACTTTGAATCATAAAAAAATATGCATTTTTACCCGAGTAATTAGAAAAATTGTCCATCCGCTCAGAAATTAAGGAGCTGAGAGCGCCTCCCGAGATCCAGGTCAGATGTAAAAAATACGGCGCGCGTTTGTGGCCCGTTATCTCGAAAACCACCAAATTGACGACGAAAACGATATGGACCATTTTTGTAGGCATTGATCTGATCTTCATTTCTGTCAAAATCCGAAATCTCTAGGTGCCATATTTTGGGAGATATGGACCAAAATAGTTGGGAAAATGGATTTTTGGGCTCTTCAGGGCGATTTTCAGGGTCTTGCGGTCATTCCGCCATATATGAGATTTTGAGAGGTTAATGTATACATCAATACCTACAAATTAGAAAAAAAAATGACACCGGCCCGACCTATTCTCAAGGTTGATACCCTTATTTACTGGACTATTTAGTGAATCTGCATTATTTTCAATAATTAAAATATTGTTGTCATCAGCATAACAAGTTGAGTTTATTCCCGGAATAACGTTCAAAGAAGAAATTAAGTCATTGGCGAAAACTAAAAATAAAAATGGACCCAAAATCGATCCCTGGGGAACCCCTTGTGAAACTTCTAGTTCACTGCTAACACTATTGTTCACTTGAACAATTTGTCTTCTATTTGATAATAAACATTGCGTCGCAATGCGTGGGTCTTTATCAAGTGGTTGCAAGGAGATGTTAGCATCCCTAATATCATATTTTCAGAGATATTGGTGGACCGCTAATTCCTATTACTTCTGTGAGAGATAATAAATACATTATCACTTGATATTACAATAACGATTTATAATTTCTGCTCTTATTTTTGAGTGGAATGTGATCTTTCACAATAAAACACTCATAAACATAATTTCATGCCAACAGCTGGATAACAATTACAACGTGGCAACGATGTAAGACATTTGTCATGTTTTGTTATTGCAAACCTATCGCAAATGAACTATACACATTTCTTTCGTAGGAGCTAAAAAAAGGCAGTGGATAACTTTGTAACAATATTGTTTTTCTTCACGAAAAGAAATGTAATTTTGCATGCTTTGGAACCATTTTTGGAAGCAGTTATTCCACTGGCTTATTGGGAAATTCAAAATTTTTAAAAGCCGTTGACTGTATATTCTGACCTTTGACCACGCAAATCATTCCTAATTTTTGGAAAAGCTGAAAGTGGGTGGGTAAGTTCTTGGTCAAGAGTGTGAAAAGTATGGTACATCAATTTGATGTTCTCCTACTTTGATTCTAGAGCTAAGAGTAGAAACTTGTATTTTCTTGGTGTATGATTTGTCGTTTAATATTTGGCTTTTTGGAGTGAGTCCCCGATCCATCAACACTTACCATACTGAATATGTTTTTTGAGTTTTCTGCGTTTAGAGCAACTTGGAACCAATTGACTCTAATGTCTCTCCGTTCTGTTTATATTTTTTCTCCATGTCGTCGGCTGAGATGCAAAACCGTGTAACTCTGTTTTAACAAATTTTATAGGAGACGAAAAGAAACTGATATTCTTGGTGATCTAAAATCACTTTGTTGAGTAATATTGATAAATTATGGGAGAATGGGCTCATTTACATATTTTCTTTTATTTTACCATTAGGAAGAGCACATCATTTTGAGGCTCTGTGCAAAAAATAAGACGTCAGCGAGACTCCTAAGTCGCCTGAAAAATTAAACAACGCTCCTCTCCGAGTTTCAGGCGTGACGTCTTCGCATATGAAATCTCTCGTTCAGAGAGCGGATACCGCGCCGATCGGTTTTCGGTTAGATGACTACTTAGCTAGTAACAGTATTTTGCTTGCTTATATGCTTGCTTAGCAAACTCTAAACAGTGTTATGTTTGTGAAATAAGAACGTTTAGAAATAATTTAAACTATTCGACACAATGGACCAGAACCAGAGTGAAAAAGCTATAAATATTGTGCGGTTACAGAATGTAAAAGTACTACGATTAAAACATCTGACAAAACATTCATTTCTATTAATAAGGATGCAAAGAAAACGGAAAGGCAGAAAAACATAAAAAGACTCAAAGCATTCACTGATAAGTCAACATACTTTGTTCGTGTATTTTTAGAATTTCATTTTTCTTCAATCAGAATCGTTATAAATTACCTTATAAAATAGGTTGTGAATCCATATTGAGAAGGTTATTTAAAACCACACGCTTGTATTAATCTAAATTTATTAAAAAAATATTGTTCTTATAGCTTATGGTGTTATTGATATTCAAAATTATTTGATAAAATAATGGGTCAGTTCTTGACAAATTAAGTTTTATTAAATCCTGCTTTTGGAGAAGCACCTTCAATTGGGCAGTCTGAAGTTAAAAATATTGCAGTTTTTTACTGAGTAACCTGTAGCGTTATCTTATAGCATTTCCTTTCTCTCACACTGTATATTTATTTTCACCATCATCTGTTCGCTCCTCAAGCACGGTCTCCTATCAAAACTATGCTTTGTTTTTGACTAGTCTCATAGTCCTGGACTGAACAATTACATTATAGTGAGGTTGAATTTATTTACTAATCGTTGATTTATAATATTGTAACGGAAATGAATATAATTGTACGTATCTACGTAATAATTGTTATTTTTTTATTCACGTTATTGTATTACTATGTATTTGTTTTCCATTGATAATATGTTAGTTTCAGAGCCATTCATGGTGGTAATATTTTGTTTTCATTTGTCAAATTATAGGTTGTATTCAGAAAGTATACAATAAATCAGCTGTTGCAGCGATCACATGATCACAATACCAATAAGTATTCTAGTACATTTTTCGTACACTACCTATTCGCTCAGTGTGAACTTCGACATTCTCCAATATTTATTTTTGGTTCCGTGCATGTTCTATCCTCGAGTGAATGAGAGTTTGTTTTCTACTTTCGAATATTGGTAACACCGATTGTCATACGACTTTCCTGTTCATGGAAGTAAGAAGGAGAGAAAAGATCAAGCAGAGGTCGAGGAGATCTGTCGTTCCTCATAGTGTCTCAATATCTTCAATTTTTTAATATTTACACCATTCAGTCATTTAGTAATTTGAAATTTATGACTTTCAGTTTTTTTGTGAACCCTCTGGAGTAAAGGGGTATGTATTTTTTTGGTAATTCTATTCCAGTTTTTCCTTCACTATTTTTATTTCACTCAACACGTGTCGGAATGGGTTGTCATTTTACCTATTTCACAGGGTTCAAGGAGACTTTCAAATCGAGGCCTATTTCTACTTGGGGCCCATCCTCAAAGCGAGTTCAAATCGGTGCATGCGAGGCTTAAGTCAACCCTTACTCAGTACCGTGCTCAAACCTACCTTAATATGGTCCAACACCTAGATGTCTAGCTGTCTGAAATTTGGATATTCATACCATCAATAATGTTACTGGTCACCGTTGGATATCTACATACAAAAATTACCACCATCGAAAAACGATCATGTATATAACTGGATATTATTATGCATCCGACGAATATATCTATAGGTAATGTTTGATTATAACTATATTACTTGAATCTGATCAGATTTCATTCATAATTAATTGTAAGTATTTATTAAGGATATCGTCCCAGAAATCACATTTGGACATTTTCTTTTGTCATTATAATATGACTGTATTTATTTGTACATATTCATCACCATTGCTCATTTTGAACAATAAAACATCATTGGGGTTTCTGACTATTATTTCATAATACTCTGTTTCAAATAATTCAATGGTTTCTGGATTCCATGTCAACAAAAATTTAGTGGCGCTCAAGGCATTGTAACTATCAAATTTTTATCATTTGAACCACGACCCAGTGTCGCCAGACGAAGAGCTGCCGTTCGCTGTTTGGCAGAAAATTTAGGCCATAATCTCCGTAACTTTGTCCACCAGACCAGGAATAAAATAAAACATCTGGAATCTGTATCTCATTTGAGAGAGATGTATTTATGAAAATATTGACAGTGACATTCTTGCCAGAAAACAGCCAAAAACGATGTGTCGCATAGTATAAAATTATAATTTAATAAACTTGTGTTTTTTATTAAAAAACTTCAAAATCATTATCAAGTCCACTTCTGGAAGATTTTATGAGTCTGTTTTTTTTTTTTAAATCAGGTCTACACATTTTATTTTATTAACACAAAAATTTTGTAAGTAATTCAAAATAAATAAATTCTATGCGAGGCACGTTACAGTCAGAAGCGTAATGTCAGTGCACATTAACTTTCGTATGCGGTGACGTCACAGTCATAGTCTTCGCCTGCTATGGTATGCTTGTTTAATTGGTTGTATTAGGAGAACGACATATTCTATTGACATGAAATTTTCAGAATCATATTTTTATCCTTAATACTTTGTTTTACGACAGTTAAAAATGATTTAAAAATTCCAGTAAACGAGCCCATTAAAAAAAAACTATGTAGGTATCTCTTTGGTTTCAGGGTTTGTTGATAGATGGAGCTCTTAACTTCTAAAATTTCTGTATAAAAATCTCAATTTCAGAAATTTCCGTACTTGCACGGTTTTGCATCTCAGCCGACGACGTACAAAATTTGTTCGAATTGTGATCTTTGAAATGCCTAATGAAATTTCACATGTCGTTCTTCAATGAACGACAGCATCGACATTTTCCTGGTTGACTGCCGTTGTTGGTGGACCTGTTCTGAATCCGTCCACGTTAAAACTCTCAACAGAAACCAGGTTTGCAAGAGATTCTTGTTGAAAATTGTGAGAAATTACAACGTGAAAATATTTCCAGCTTAAAGGGATAGAAAAACATGTCACGCTTCTAATATTA
The DNA here is from genome assembly GCA_910591675.1 of Galerucella calmariensis. NCBI lineage: Eukaryota > Metazoa > Arthropoda > Insecta > Coleoptera > Chrysomelidae > Galerucella > Galerucella calmariensis. Next base: position 308,063 of record CAJUYG010000189.1, read on the forward strand.
TTATTGCTCGTATTCCCCAATATCCTATAAAATAAAAAATGTACACGGCAGCAGTAAGGTCGTGCCGTAAAAGGCACAAAGTGTGGGAAAGAATTATTCTCAGATCTCAGATCGTTTATTGTATTGGTTCATGTTATACTTTTTGTCGATATTCGGCTGTTATTGTTGATGTTTTTTTTGACAATAACTATAGGACGACCAAAAATTAGCATTTTGCATATAACATCACACTCATAGCGCCTGTTAACAAATAGCAAAATTTAAAATTAAATAGCACAGCAGCGCTTTCCTGGACAGTTATAAGAAAATTTTTAAAAATCAATAGACTATTTTGCGAATTGCCAAATAGCCAGAGATTCAACATATTTTTTGGTTCAAATGGTATATTATCCACCAAGGTGGTGAAGACTATTATTATTGACCGAGCACCAAAATTATTCCGCGAGGAGCTTTGCGAGGAGTGAAATAAGGTGCGAGACTTATAAAATAAATATCTCCACCACCATGTTGCTTATACAATTCTTTTGCACTACTAGACACAAATTTGAAATAATTCACAAACGCACCACAAGAAGCATTCACCCCGTCGTCTGACTGACAAGTACACTGTCAGTTTTCGATATAAAATGAACGCACTCGTTATCTCATCAGTGATTTTTGGTTGAGCGCGAATTTTGAACTGATGTCATTTTTATCCAAATAATTTAATCTTGATGAGTGATTTCAAGCAGCAAATATGTTAAAGACAATCGCCTGGGTATACAAAATTATTCATTCTTTTTTTTTAATTTCTTGGGAAATTAAACCACAATATTTTTAAATTCTTTATTTCAACGTTTCGGTAGCGTTCCAGCTACCGTTGTCAAGAAAAAATAAGTAGAAATTAATTTTTATCCCTAACTGACACAGCAGAAAAAATTTGACAACTAGACAATCAAAAATTATTTTGAAGTTTAAGACTGCAAAATTTTGTTATCAAATTTTTATTAAGGTCCATTCATAGTAGATCATATCTGTGGCAAAATGTGAAATGAAATATTTCATTTTATGACATTCCAACGATATGATAGTCTACTAGAAATGGATCCAGTGAAGTGCACGTTCCAGGAACGGTTTTTATTGGGATAGCGCGTTTTTTCGCTTATATTGGAAATGTTGTTAATAAAACGCGTTTCTTGATAGTTTTTTTGTGTATGAATATTTAAGTTTTTGAAATATGTATACTCAGTTTTGTGATTTTGGGTATTGAAATGTGTATCGATTAACAACTATTCAAATTATGAATCATAAGAAAACCTGGATAAAAACTTATGATGCTATCCTGATAACGCAGGCAATTGATTATTGGAAATTTCTCTTTCTAACATTGGTAACCAAATTTG
>CAJUYG010000190.1:0-16475 GCA_910591675.1 Galerucella calmariensis
ATGAGACGCTGCGATATGAGACGCTAAGTTCACATACGTTCTTGGCTGTGGAGATTTTTATTCTGTTTAAAGCAACTTATTTACTGGTACCACCTATTTTGGTTGTGTTTGAATTTATACTGCCACAGCTCTTTTTCATATTATATTTAGAATATTAAACATGTTTGAAAATTGTCAACAAAAGCATTTCTACTGTTTCTTAGCAACGTTTACGTCTAAAAAATGATAAACGCTATGACAGAAACATACATAGGTACTACATAATTAACATGAAGAATTAATTAACATCAGTGGATATATTTAAAAAATTGATTACAGACAAGGAAAACAAAATTCGTAAAATGAGATTGTTGGAATGGGAAAACGATTGATAACTGTTTTTTGAAAAAAATATATATTTCACCCTAAAATAGTGTCATCAAATTCTAAGACCAACTTAAACAATTGTAGAGTTCCTACAAAATAGTGATATTGGGCTAAAATTCCAGCAGATCATTTGAAAGACCTAGTAGGAAAAAATTTCACAATACTTTCGAAAAAACCATTAATTTAAAAAAAATTTTAAACATCCAAGTCAATATATCTCGCCAAGAACAAAGCCTCTTGGATATCGATATGCAAGGCGTTAGGCCACAACAGTGAGGCAATATTTTGAAAATGCACGGACTGGTACAGGGGACTAGAATTACAAGGGAGGATGTTTTGTGACTTAACTGGGCAGACTCAAAAAGCCCAAGAGGCTAAGGTGTAGCTGGCAATAGGTCCAGAATCTGAGCAAATAATCAGTATACTTGAAAAAATTGATGACAGATCCTGTTTATTCAGGTAAAAATAATGAGTGGAAATCATTTTAAAAAACACCACTAAAATTCATGCACATAAAAAAGGTAGGAATTAGTGGTAATAAAACAGAAAACTCATTCAAAAAGTTTCATGCTCTGTTGCTATTATTATTAATATTAAAATATAAAATAGTACCTGTACTGTCCTTAAAACAGTGGCATCAGAAATATCCAGAATGGGCGGATCATTTGTAGGAGTAACAGCTACAATCAAACTAAATTTAAATCTACCCTGTAGATACTCGGGTAAGGTAAATGAATCAGACGTTGAAAACATAACTTCCATTACAATATGATCATTGTTATCTTCGGAGCCATCATGAATATAATGCACTCTGTCCCGAGCCAGATCAAAAAACGTAAATGAATTTTTATTATGAGACCACATCTCAAGAGTTATGCTACCATGCTCTGGACCTTCCGTAACAAAGAAAGTTATACCAGAATCAGCTATTCCATATTTGTGATAATCAAGAATCATGTGCAAGTTGTTTGTGGTTAATAATTCACTATGGCCTTCTAAAACATGCAGGGGCTCAACAGAAAGGAGTTCAAGTTCTGTTGCTAAGCTACTTCTTGAAAAAACTTTATAGCCTTTACTGTAGTTCACATGCACACAAAAGTCTTCTTTACACTGACAATGAAATGAATCCAATCCTTGCTGAATACAAATTCCATTATTACTACAAGGGTTTTGAAGACATGGGTAGTGCCAGAGACATCCGGGCACAATACCTTCTGTAGCTTGTGCATTTGGTATACCTTTTTTAACTTCTGAAATAGTTAGGTATCTTAAACATCCTTTGAAACTTGTGTCACATAAGTCACAGCCTTTTTGAGAGGCGCGAAATCTTTTACTTATATCCAAGCCACCCAAGTATGAAGTGTCAGTCATTTGAAAAATGCTGTTATGTTCATTTTTTTCACTAAATATTTTTTCATCGATGCTTAGTTCTATAATAGTAGGTGTCATTCTAACAGAAATCTTATGCCACTCTCCATTAGCTATTTTGGCATTTTTACTAAATAACTTTGTTATTTTCTCATTTATTTTTATTACAACATCTATGGAATAATTGTTCAGTTCTATTAATAAAAAGTCTTGTTTCAGTTTATATCCAGTGTTATAAAAAAGCAGTCCATTTTTATTTATAGTTCTTATTTCAAAATTAATATTAAGTTCTTTGTAGTTAATTATCTTATCTGAAATAACTACATAAGCATCATCTTCTATAAAGCTGATAGGTTGGTCTACAGTTGCATCAAACTCAGCTGCACAGTTCCATGTTATGCACTGTACACTGGCATGTGAATGTCTGTACCTTGCTTGTTCTAACACCACAATACCATTATATTTTAACTGAAATTAATTTTTTTTAATATAAATTGTAATTAACCAAAACTATAAAAATATAAATGCTAAAAACTTTAAAACAAAGCTTATTTCAATTTTTTTGCATATTTTAGAAATCAATATTTGTAAATTAACTATGCAAATTTTAAACAATTCTTATTTTGTGTTATTTAAATTAGTGTTACACTCCCTAGGGGATATTTTACACACTTGAAAATGAATTCAAACAATTTCTCTTGGCCACCATCATTACAATAATTTTGACCATAATTTAACAGTTTCTGAGATACAACTGCTTATCTCAATTTGACCACCCAGTACATACTGAATTTAGTGGAAATAATCTATAAAAACTAAACTAAACCACTTTACATTTAGTGGATAGTTATTTCAGATTAAGTAAAATAATAATTTATTCAAATGTTCAAAATGCGCAGTATGCAAGCATTTCAAAAAATTCGAAAATTTTGGTTTTCAAGACATCTCCACTTACTCAGATCACATTGAAAATATTTTCTTGTCATAATAAAACCAAGGATATTGATTATTTCAGATAATCAACAGAATAAAATTAATAGACCTGGTAACAGTCAGCATATATAACTAATACCTATTTTTTATAATAAATTTCCATTTTACTTACATCAGATATACAACCTCTAAATTTCTCCATGTGTCCAAAAAATATATCAGTATTGTTCCTGTTTGTGTTATCTCCAATAAACAGACCATAGTGAATGTTAAGCTCAAAAAATTTTCCTGGTATATGCTTTCTGCAAAAAAATCAATAAATTTGGTAGATATAAATGTTATTTCTAATAGAAAAACCAAACATATAAAAAAATTAGATATCAATCAATTTCCATGGTTCAAAATTGAGATATCAAATATTTGAAATGTTTACAGCATAATTCAATGTAAACAATACTGGTATTTGTTTAAATTTTGTTTATATATATATAGGGACTGATTTTTCTTAAAGATACTTACTGTACTTTATAAGTTTTATCAATTATTAGCGTTAAATTTGCATCTTTCCTCTCAACAGAAACATCATGCCATTTGAGATCATTTAGTTTCAAACTGTCAGGGGATACTACTTCAGCTTCTCCAGAGCCCAAGTTAATATTAATTTTTATTTTTCCATTTTCCAACTGTACGATGCAGTAATCGGTAGTTCCAGCAACCAGAAAGATTAAAGCACTGGATAGATGGGTCTTAAATTTGAAGTGTATATCTGTGGAACTTTTTGCTTCTTTAAAAGGGAGAGCTATAAAGCTGTTGCCATAAAAAGAAGCTAAAAAATATATAAATAATTTGCAAATCTTATTTAATCCAACAAAGTAATACCTTGGTCGATGCACTGACATACTAAAAAACAAAAATAAAACAAACACAAGATCAAAGCTTTACGCTCCATTATTCTTAAACATTATTTGGTTTTGTATAGGTGACAATGATTCTAGGTCATCTTTCATCGACATTAATCACCATATTATTGGAATTTACTTTAAGTGTCTTCAAAATAAATCAGAATCAGAATAATTATACAAAGAAAATACCTATTACACTCGCCCCCAAAAGCTGCAAGTTGACACATATGACATATGACATTTTTCAAGATGTCACCACTGACCATAGATATAGATAACTTACTCTACTCTATAAAATTGCGTTCGGTAATTACATCGCCGCGGATTTTTGGTCACTGATTACAGGTTTGTCGAAGCATCTGAAACAGTGATATTTTTTTGTCAATCAATAAATATACACATAAAGTATAATATTATATTACCAGCAGATTTTGAATATTATAGACCATAGATAATATATGTTATAGATAGATAGATAGCCTAAGATCAAGGATGTTAGAATTCTCATTTAACATCCTTGGCCTAAGATAACCTACTTAGGCTAGACCATAGAGAAAAAAATATTATTTATTTCTCTATGGGCCCGACAAAAGTCAGTACTGTCAGTAGTCACCACAAAAAATTGGCGGTTTACGGTGGTTTTAATTTCAGTCTTGAGTATAAATATTGTTTTTTAAATGTTTTTCAATATATTATCATAAGTGGTTGAAAAATAATAGAATACGGAATTATTATTTAATAAATTGGGAAGCTATTGTGTTATTAGTACTTATTTATTTTCATGGTAATATGGCTAAACGACAAAGTACTCTCCTGAACTATTTTTCATCACCAAAGCAACAAAGTCTAAAACAAAATACAAGGAAAGAAGGTACGCATTATAACATTATCACTTGTTATTACAAAATTACTGAGTGGCGATGAATATTCTCAAAAGTCATGAACTCATTAAAGTCATTATGTTAAAATTAAAATAGTCTATGTAGGACCAGTTTTTATCCCCGTAGCTGGCCCTTTATATGGAACATCAAAATATTCGGTACAATTATCCTATTTGGTCTTTCCTTAAATGTGGCTTTAAGTTGTGATCATCACTATTTCAGTCACAAGATTATCAATGCTTAGGTATACCAAAACTTCTCAAAGATTTGATATTTCTTGAGCTAATTTTTGTTCAAAGAAATTGGTGATATACTTTTATTCTTTAATTTCACTATACATATTTTTCATTTTATATATTTCTAGAAAATCTTAAACCCGAAGATGATGATGAAATTGTAAAATTTTCTAAAAAACGAAGTAGGCAAAGAATAGAAGATTCGTCAGATAGTGATAATGAAACACCACCAGCTTTCAAGAAAGCTCATCTGTCAGATAATGAATCTGAAACTGAAAATTTAACTCCAAATAAACATGGCCAAAACAGGACTAAGATAAATGATTTGCAGAGTGAAAAAGTAGACTCTGATTTTGAAAATGGAAATTCAAAAAAATCTATGAACAATTTTTCATTTAAAAAAGAAAATCAAAATGTTTCGCATCAAACAGAGGTATATGTACCCTCAGTAACAACTGAGAATAAAGATATTCACTCAAGCTGGTTGCATACAACACTAGATTTTCTAAAACCAGATAAAATTATGGATATTAACAAAAGAAAATCCAATCATTCAGATTATGATCCAAAAACTTTGTTTGTCCCTGAAAGTTATTTCAATAGTGTAACTCCTGCTATGAGACAGTGGTGGAATTTAAAAAGTCAACACCTGGACTCAATTCTTTTTTTTAAAGTTGGAAAGTTTTATGAACTTTACCACATGGATGCTGTTATTGGAGTTACCCAACTTGGACTGTCCTATATGAAGGTATTAGTCTTTTTAATTTATTGCATCAAATTTATGTGCCAAACTCTTTAAATCCTCCATCATAACATTATTTATTTTTCAGGGTGAATTTGCCCATTCTGGATTCCCAGAAAGTGCTTATGGAAAAATGGCAAATCTTCTTGTTGATAAAGGATATAAAGTTGCAAGAGTTGAACAAACTGAGACACCTGAAATGTTGGCTGAACGATGCAAGAATACTAAATTTTTAACAAAGTTTGACAAAGTTGCCAAAAGAGAAATTTGTCAAATAACATCAAAAGCTTCTTGTATATATACACCACAGATGCCAGATTGGTCAAACGAATTGCCTTATTATCTGTATGCTCTGTGCATGAAGGTAAGTAATAATGATGAAATTGTTTTAAAAAAATTATAAATTTCTATATTTCAGGAATGCTCCTCTGGTAAAATACGTATTGGAGTATGTTTTGTAGAAACTTCAATAAGTGTATTTCATTTGTCAGAATTTGAAGATGATAAACACTTTTCTAGATTATTGGCTTTATTTGCAGAATATCCTCCTACTTTAGTAAGTATTTTTCTACTGGTAAAATGATTTCTGCTATGCTTAGGTAAAAAGGTAGAACATTTATGTATTGGATACTTTTTTAGATCTTAATTGAAAAGGGAGGTCTTAATAAACAACTGAGTATCTTGCTTAATTCACATTTCAAGGATATTAGAAAAGAATCTTTAATTTCAAACAGTCAATTTCTTACATCATCAGATACCTTGGAAAGGCTATCATCTGAGTGTTATTTCAGAAATAAAGAAGGAGAATTTCATTGGCCAATTTTTTTCAAAACTATTGCTGATGATTGTAAGTAATTTATATACCATCTCTAACTTTGCATTATCAACTCCCATAAAATATATTTATTATTTAAGGTGTGGCAAAACCTCACTGTGAGCTAACTACCAGATGTCTTGGTGCTTGTATGTGGTATCTAAAAAATTCGAAATTAGACATCCAAACATTTTCATTGAATAAATTTGAATGGTATGATCCTTTAGAATTTGCCACCAATGAAAAAAAACAACAAGATTATTTAGTCCTGGATGCTGTTACAATTCACAATTTGGAATTACTTGGGTCATCTGGATCTCTAAGACAAGTGCTTGATCATTGTGAAACAGCTTTTGGAAAAAGGTATGTACTTTAGTTCTATTATTTGACGAAATTTTAGGATATTTGTAGGATTCAGCTTATACATGCCTTCCTCTTCTATCTATTAGTCCTAAATTTGAGTTTGCGCACTATACAGTACTTGAAATGATTCCTGAACAGTTCATAAATGCCAATTTGAAAAACCTTATGATTATCTATTAATATAATATGGAATTTTTAGATTACTGGTTAGGTGGATTTGCAGACCATTGTGTGATTCCTTGAAGATTAAAGAAAGACAAAATGCAATTAAATATTTAGTTGATAACATTTCTTTGCTGAAAAATACTCGAATGGTACTTAAAGAAATACCTGATTTGGAACGATTGCTAATGAAGTAAATAAAGTTCACTGTATTAATTATGTTTGTTTTGTAAACTACTTCATGATTTCAGATTACACACTTATGGTAACAAGTTTTTATCGACAAATCACCCTGACAGTAGAGCAGTATTATATGAGAATAAAACTTACTCAACCAATAAAATAAAAGACTTTATAAAAACTTTGAAAGCGTTTGAGAAAGCTTGTGAAGTTATACAATTATTTGAAGGTAATTTTATAAGGCATAAAAGATCTATTGTGCCCTCTTACTTCTACTCAGTTAATGAGGAAGGTTTCAGAAACTAGTAGCTCCTTCCTCCACTATTTTGAGCTTTTTCAGGTGCCCATTCAGGCGACAATGTCCCGTTAGGATCTCTTTTAAATAGTGCAGTTTTACTTTGACTTCTACATACATTATTGTAACGAAATAACGTTTTAAAAGCAACGCTTAAGTTACCCGTTACTCCAAACTTTGATTGTAATCAAGAATCTCAGAAATTTAATGTGTTTCAGGTTGTGAAGATCGGCTTTTAAGAAAGTTAACTCAGTTACAGCCGAATGGAGTATACCCCGATATAACTGAAACTATAATTCATTTTACAGTGAGTTGAATTAATATTAAAATACTTGTATGTACATTTGTGTAGATCTTTCGGAAAACATATTCCTCTATCACAAAATTAACGATACTATCAGATTTTTCTACCCAAAATACATAATAATTTTATATTTTTTAATCTTTCTTTCTTTCTCTTATCCTTATGCCTTCTCAGGCGCCGGATTGGAGTTCTTCCTGAACCCATGTTTTCCATTCTTTTCTGTCCCTGGCTAATGCCTTCATCTCTCCCAATGACTTTCCTTTGTTCTTTCCAATTTCTTCAATCTGGTCTATCCATTTCCTCCTGGGTCTTCCTCTTTGTCTTTTTCTTGATATTCCCATTTCCATTACATTTCTCGCTATTCTATCTTGCTTCATTCTTACTAGGTGGCCAAACCAGTTCAATTGTTTCTTTTTAATATTTGATATTATTGGGTCTTGATTAGTTATGCTTCTGATTTCTTCGTTCTTTACTTTGTCCTATTTCGTTTTTCCTGCTATGCTCCTTAAATATTTCATTTCCATTGCATTTATTTTTGTTTAATGCTTTTTCTTCAGTACCCAGTTCTCACTGGCATAAGTTATATTTTTTAATCAAAATTTGTATATGACAAGAAGTTAGCACAGGACAACGTCTGTCGGGTCCCCTAGTATTAATTGTACATTTTTTATTTGTAGAATGCCTTTGATCAACAAGAAGCCGAGAAAGAAGGGAAAATAATTCCCAAAAAAGGAGTAATTGAAGAATATGATGAGATAGAGATCAAGATGGAAAATATACATAAAAAATTGAATGATTACTTGAATGAACAATCTAAATTTTTTGGTTGTAAAGTCTCATATGTGGGAACAGATAAGAAACGATATCAAATAGAAGTTCCTGAAGTGAAATGTAATAAAGCAACTGATGAATATCAACTAGAAGGTGCTAGGAAAGGATCTAAAACTGCAAAGAGATTTACTACTGAAACAACAAGGGTAACTTTTACTTTTCTTCTGTTGTGGCGATGAACATTTGTTTTGATTACTTCATATTTTAGGAATTGTTAGCCGAGATGGTGGAAGCAGAGTCAGCTAAGGGAAAATTGATTCTTGATCTAAGCAGACAAATTTTTGAAAAATTTAGTGATAAGTAATTACTCCGCATGAAATTTTGACTGATTTTCTGCTCCATCTGTAATAATTTTCCTAATACCGTTATTTTTAGGCGAGATGAATTCGATACAGTGATACAATGCTTGACAATATTGGATGTTTTGTGTTCTTTAGCAGAATATGCCAGAAGATATTCGTATGAAATTTGCTTACCAAATCTATTACCTTTTGCTAAACAGGTAGAAAAGCTTTCATTTAAAAAAATTGCACTTCTCTATTGAATATTTTTTAGCCCAAATTAGTAATTGAAAATGGTAGACATCCATGTGCCCAAAATATTGAAAACTACATACCAAATGATACGATAATGGGTGTAGATGAATCACCTAATTTGTTGATAATAACTGGCCCTAATATGGGTGGGAAATCAACACTGATGAGGCAGGTCGCTGTTATTTCGATTATGGCGCAAATGGTAAGTAGGTGAAAATCACCGAAATCGAACTTCTGGTGCGACAGAGCAGTTGGTTAATGGACGACCTCTATAAAATGCAAATGTAACCAACCTAAAGCATTGGTAAAACGATGCCCATGCATTCCAAGTTTTATTGCCAGATCGTATTAACTCGTTAATAAATCTCCATTTGCAACTTTACTAGAGTTTAACTATATGTTTTAGGGAAGTTTTGTACCAGCTTCGAAATGTGAACTTCACCTTATAGATAGAATTTTTACTCGACTTGGCGCTCAAGATGATGTTTCAAACTCTACGTTTTATGTAGAACTTTCAGAGGCATCTAGTATATTGGAGTATGCTAGCCGACATTCTTTAGTGATCATTGATGAATTGGGTCGAGGCACTTCAACACATGATGGAAATGCTATAGCAACGAGCTATGTCAATAAATTGATCAAGCTTGAATGTCGAACTGCGTTTTCAACTCACTATCATTCCCTCGTTGATAATTTTCTTGGAAGAACGGATGTGCAACTGGGACATATGGTAAGTAAGAATAATTGCTAAATCTCCATTTTGCCGGTCACTGTGAATCGAGACAGATTCGGGAGCACATGAGAAATGGCTAATTGTTTTTAGGCCTGTATGATTGAAAATGAAGATGACCCAACTATTGAGAACGTAACATTCCTGTACAAGTTGGCATCTGATAGGTGTCCTAAATCATATGGTTTCAATGCTGCGAGACTTGCTGGACTTGAACGCCAACTTATCATCAATGGAGTTGAAGTAGCCAAAACTTTTGAAGAACAGAGTCATCTGCGCAATGTTATACAAACTGTAATGACTTCTAAACATTTGTCAGAAATTCGACAAGTTTTAAATTCTCTGGCTATTGCGAATAATTAATTTTCAACATTTTAGATGTTATCAGTCTGTGTTACCAAATTTAGCTAGTTGTTGATATGATTATATCGCTTGTCGCATAATAAAAGTTATTACAAAATTGGGTTATTCAATCCTCCTTAACCCTTTCATCTGCCAGTTGCCCACTATCATTCATTCGATTGGGTTGTGCTCAACAGCCCAGGCACTTGAACATTTTCCATGTTATCTACTTCCATACAGGCTACTAGTTTGACTGGATGGATTTTCAGTAGTTGTAATGGTTATATTATTTCTTCTCCAAAGTGCTTTGAGTTCTCACAGAGCAGAGTATGTGAGTAGGTGTATCATCATAGAAGTCACATTTCCTATTAAAATCAAACCAAATACATTTATGTTATTGATAAAAAGCCAGTTCATTACTATACACAAATAACAATTATTGCAATAAAAATAAAATTTATTATACCATAAAGAAAATATTTATATAATGAATCATTTTTGTGTCATTACTCACGAGAATATTAAACAGATAACAACTATGCATGAATAATTGTTTTTCAGCATTGATGATTAACTATGTAAATTATTTACTGTAAAAAACAAATTTTGGAAAGTCACTCCTCCAAAGTATTGAATTTTATATATATACATATATATATAACTTTTCAGTTACCCAAAAATAATCTATGTAGGTTTCCAAGTTACCATTTTCAACTTCATATTTATTTGATCTAAAATTAGCTGACAATGTTGTTGAAGTTCTGGAGTTAGTTTGGTTAGAACTTCATCATCCTCCTCTTCATCTTTCTTGACCTTTTTTTTCTTGGATTTCCCATTTTCCTTCTTATTATCTTCTTCCTCTTCATTATCACATTCACTAATTCTTTTCTTTATCTAGAAAATGGTATTTAAATAATAACAAACAGGTGACTACAAAGAGCAATGAGGTTTTTAGATAATTTTAAGGCTTTCAATTTGTTATCATAAATTTATAAGACTATAAGTTAGTGTTGTTTGCATTCACCTGAAAAATGAATGTTTTATATGGATTAACATAAATCTTACCTTTTTGATATGCCTGTCATATTCAAGTGCATCATAATAATTAGGTTTTTCTCTTCGAACACGAGCAGTACGTCTTCTGTAATCAGCCTCTATAGCAAACTCCCTAGCAATGCGTTTTGCATTATAAAAGAAATGCCCACAGGGACATGATTTACATGCAACTGGAACCTTAAAATAAGGAGAAACTTAATGCTAGTCTTTACTAAAAAAAAACATTACTTGTTGTTTGCAGGTTGGGCAGATCTTGGCAATCATAGTTTTCTTAGGCATTATGCTTTTTGTGCAAGTATTACTGCTACACTTTATACATTATAGTATGTTTTGTAATATGTACTTGCTATGCAAAAACTAAAAAAATTTTAAACTATATATTCAGTAATATACAGAATACAATATACTAACAAAACACTAGTATCTCCAAAGTCCAATGTTTTGACTAAATTCCATAGATAACTGAAAGAATACAGAGAAGAATACAGGCGCTGTTGGAGTCATAGGTCGGAACTGGTCGGGGTATTATTTGACTGAAATAAGACCACAGATAACCTACCCACGAGAGTAAACGGCTGGGGATTCGATTCATGGAACTCTGGGTTAGGGGCTCAGCTCAGCATGCTTCTACTGCTCTACGCTGTTCTAAAATTCTGATTTCTGTTCTGATTCAGTAATATCAGAAGATTCAAAGCCCGTTCGGTTAGGTTAGAAGGTATAAACCATAGAGAAATATAATATAATTTTTTTCGTCTATGGTATAAACACTGTGATTGGTGCATGGCCACCTAGAATACATTGTAGATGGCCATGATTGGTGGGAGGCAACGGCAGGCACGATGACGCGCAGTGGCGACATCAGATGACCTTCAATAGTTTATAGGCAGCCTATTTACTTTAGTGACCTTGTTCATGACCACTTTCAACGCTAAAAATTTGACGTATCTAAAAATGTCTAAACTGACACTGATGACTGCTGACAGTTCGATTCTAAAGAGAGATAAATACATTTTACGAACATTAAAACAAGACAAGCGATGAAATTGTATCAGCAGTTGGTAACATTGTTTGGTTGATTATTTTTCTATCCACCATTATATGGCTTGGTTGGATTAAAAGTGAGTAGTTTTGTGAAAAGAAAACCCCATAGGATATTATAAATTATGGTTTTAATAACAATTGAAAGGTTATAATACAAAACCTATGGCTTATAATATATTAGTGATATTTATATGTATATGTGAAATGCCTGCGATGAAAAGAAATATTTGAAGTTTAACCAATCAGTCAGAAAAAAGCCGGGATTTTGATTCACAACAAGGTTCAAGAAGCTCATTTTTATGTTTTTATAATTTTATCAGTAACAGTATCGATAAAAATGAAAATATCATCTTATGGTCTTAATTGCAATATACTCTTAATAATATGCTATCAGAAGGTGTAACTTTGACTATAAATTGAAAAATCTAGCGATTTAAAAGTGTAACATAGAACCTGCAGCATGGAAGAGTACAATAGTGAAGCATTAAAAACCGTTGAAGACATAGCCAATAACATTTCAATGAATATCCCAAATATTCATAAAAACAATGAAGGTATAAATGAATTTGAGTCAAAAATTGTAAGCACATATAGTGCAAATCAGTTGGATGTAAATAGTGAACATGAAGCTACAAATCTAAATGATGTAGAAACTGAACCACGATCTAACATGCCACATGAAAATTTAAATCAGAATGCTCACGAATCATCCAATACAGAAAATGAAGTATTAAACATTGATTCTACAAGTATAGAATCTGAATTGGAAAAAATGCATGGTATTGCTAATGATGGTACCGAGATTATGAAGAATCAAGAAACTGGTAATGAAACTGAAAATACAGAAGATAAAATGGACTGGAGTGATAATGTAGCTGAAAATTCAAGTACTCCTGACAGTAGTGCATGTAAGAATATTACTAGTAACAATGACCTGATAACCAAAGACACTGTAAATGAGACTATTGAAAATACATATGCAGGCACAGACAGCTTATTAAATGCAGACAATGGTTTAGAAGAAAATACTGAACCTATGGAAAGTCCAGATATTCCAGAAATAAACCTAGGAAAACAATGTGAAGAAAATTCTAATCCTACACAAGATTCACATGATCCAGAAGCCAATACATTTGATTCTGAAGATTTATTTCCAAAAGATAAAGATGATGATATGGAAGAGCAAAGTTCAGGATTAGCAATGTTGGAAGATCTATCAGAAATTCCCAGTGAAAGTTTTCCAGACCTTGAACCTAATGCAGAAAAATCAACAACTGATAGTGCAGCTCCTTCAAATACATCTAGTACCACTAATACTGACATTGGAGATGTTGAGAAAATGGATATTCAATCAGAAAATGTTTCCTCTCAGGTACTTCTAAATCTAATATAATAAAATATATGTACATTTGGGATTGTGGGAGTAAATGCCATTTTACTTAAATAATGATAATAATAAATGTCATACAACCAAATGTCCATTGAATGATGTCCTTCACCAGTAATACTTGAATAATTTAATATAATAGACTTGATTATAATAAAAATTTCATTAGTGTGTGTATAAAAAATTCAAAAGAAAAAAAAACTTATTGTTAGTAGGTATTTGAAGTTATTTATTGTTTATATTTACATTTGCTTACAACTTCCCAAACTGTCTTATGAGGATATTTTCATTTTAAATTACCTGTGTGATCTCATTCTATGCATAGTGTATCCATTATTTATTTGCTACATCTGCTTGCAAAATGTTTGGGACATACTTGTCAATCTATCCTTCACTGGCTGTACACCTGTGGTTTGGTATAGAAGTTTGTTTGATGGATGTCTCATGTTTATGATGACTCTTCTGGCTGTTGTCTCTGCTGTCTGTATCAAATCTAGTCTACACTGTAATTGGGAATTATACATAAATAAGATTTTCCAGGAACAACAAAATGAAAAACCATTGGAAGAAACCAGCACTGAAATTCAACCAACAGATTCTGAAGAGAAAAACATTCAAGATATAAATGTAAGTGAACCAGAAAAAGAAGACACAACACAAGAAAAAGAAACTGAAACAGAAAAGTCTAATGAGAATGCAGAACAACTTGAACAAGTTTCCACAGAAACTAACATTACTGAGGAAACAGATACTTTGGATATTTCAAAATCCAGCAGCAATAAAACCTGTGAAAACTCTGAAGTTATTGCAGTAAATAATGAAAACGAGACTGATGATTCATCTATTACTAGCAAAAGTTTTGACAATGATCTGATGGATAGTAATGAAAATAGGGAAGGTGCAGATGCGGAATTATGTATTATACCTGACACAGAAAGAATAATATCACAGGTATTGTAAACACTTTTATTTTTATTACAAGTATTGAAATTTAGATAAATTCATTAGTTACTTTTTCAAACTTTTCCAAATCAAATTCAATTGCTTTTCTATATACTCAAAGTAATGATTTTAAATTGCTTGAATAATTGCTATTTCTGTTATCAGTTACAAAAACAAAATGTAATTTGATATTTTATTTAATATTTTTATTGTTTTGAGATAATGTATAAATAAAAGTAGGTAGGTAAGGTTTGAGGATAGGGTCTATTTGGCTCTCCACGCTTACTTGCAAGTGTCTATTGTGACTCCCCTATTCAAATGCCACCAAACAAATTCAGCTTATTAATAAAGCCAATTAGATTATTTAGTGAATGACAGTTCAGGTTTGAGAGCAAGAGAGAGAGAGAGAATCTGTTAAACATCAGAAATCTGATCAGACGCTGGCAGGGCAGGCACAAAGTGTATGCTCTGCTGTTTCATTATCTTCCTGGCAAAGATGGCACTATATGATGATTCAGGCGACAGTGACCTGTTAGACAACGTAGGTCTTGCCTGCACTTGAATGAGTTAATCGTGGTAAATTTAGCCAGAAGTCTAAACTCTCCTTGTCGAGTTATATCTTGGCAAAATAGACAAGGGCTCCACTTATTGCAATGACTATTACCAGAGAACTTTGTTTGTGCTATTAGTTGTATAGCTTTTGAGCACCAATCCTAATTTTTAATTGATAATTATTTATAGGCTGAAAAAGATGCAGCTTCATCTATTCGACCTCTACGTGATATCCGAGAAGCTAGTGTTTCATTGCAATCCAATAATCTGGATAACTCTTCAGATCAAAGTGGCATACATATAGTTGTTTTTAAATATGATAAAGATGATTTGCAAATTTGTAATGAATGTAAACTGGTAGGTTACTTTTTATGATTACTTGTATGACTGTTCTTATGCAATGTTTTTTAGAAAAGGAAAGTAAAATATTACTATTCTGTGAAAGATGAAGAAACAAAATATCTGTGTGATGATAATTGTTTGAGTAATTTCAAAAGTAGTCAAGATGATAAAGTCACTCTAAATTGGGAAGATGGTAGTTTGAGAGTTAAAGATTTTAGTGGAGTTTCTAAAGACCCTCCATCTCTATCGTTTATCAGAAGATGTGCAGCTTGTAATAAAGAAACAAATGATATTGATCAAAATTTGACATGGGAAGTTATGGATTTCTGTAATGAATTCTGCTTAACAAAATATCAAAAAGACACTGGTTCACATTGTTCAAGTTGTAAAGGAGAAGTGAAATCTAACTCACTTGGAAAATATTGTGTAAGATTTGGCAATGACATAAGGCAGTTCTGTACTAGTATATGTCTCGAAAAATATAAGAAAGGATTAAAAGTTTGCTCCTACTGTCAGCAAGATATGTCTGGAACTGGTACAGGATTTTTAGCACCAGTAGGAGATAAAGGCCAATTTAAAGATTTTTGTTCTCAAGCATGTATGGAAAAATATGATGTTATGACCAATGATAAACCTCCAAAAGTAGCCCCAGGTACAATCTGTTCCGTTTGTAAAACGGAAAAACCAATTTCTATTGAATTTCAATTAGATGGGATTCCAAATTATTTTTGTGGTGAACCTTGTTTTGTTGCTTTCCGATTTGTTAATAACATTTCGCCAGGAAAGTGTGCTATGTGTCATAGACATTTTCCAAAAACAACTTTGGAAAAATACACGATGTACTATGATAACGTCCAACATAGTTTTTGTTCCACTAGTTGTGAAAACATTTACATTATAGCTCATCGAAAAATTGTACCTTGCAGTTGGTGCAAAGTGAAAAAATATAATTTTGACATGATTAGGAGATACTCAAAAACAGGACCCATGATAAATATGTGCAGTGTAAATTGTCTTAGTTTACATAGATTATCTGTAGATGCCACTAATTCAAGACAAGGTTGTTGCAATTTTTGTCAAAAATCTACACAGCCTATGTACCATTTATCAATGTCGGATTCTTCAGTGAGGGATTTTTGTTCTTACAATTGTGTTATCAATTTCCAAAAT
>CAJUYG010000190.1:28529-43168 GCA_910591675.1 Galerucella calmariensis
TATATATATATATATATATATATATATATATATATATATATATAATCGAAATCCCTGTTACCACATTTAATGGTGTAGGGTATATGTTAATGTCTGTCTTGTTTCAAATATATTTCACTCTCTGTACACGAATTTCGCCCATGCTTTTTTGTTTTTGGCTAGTGTCTTGGCAGCTAATCATGTTGTCTCTCGTTTCTTCAATATATCTTCTAATACTCCATCCCATGTTTGCTTCGGTCTTCCTCTTTTCCTAGCTCTTTGTACTTTGGATTCCCACACTTGTTTGACAGGCCTCTTATTATTCATTCTTTGGAGATGCCCCCACCAGCTAAGTTGTCGTTTTTCAATGAATTCCAGCATTGGCTCTATTTCCAGGTCTTCTCTTATTTTTGTATTTCTAATTCTGTTTCTTTTTGTAACAACCCTTACTCTTCTAAGATACTTCATTTCTACGGCCTGAATTTGACTCTTTTGTCGCTGTGTGAGCACCCATGATTTACATCCAAATGTGAGTATTGGTCTAAATATAGTTTTATATATATATACATTCATTTTTGTTTTTCTTGATAATTCTTTTTTTGTTTATAAATGACCTGTTAATTGCATAGTATAATTTCAAGTGCTGTGTATTCTATTATCCTATTATTAATTTCAATATCCTGTTTTCCGTTTTCTTGAATTTCCACTCCTAGGTATTTGAAGCTTTTCACCTGCTGAATATTTGTTCCATCTATTGCAATCTTTATTTCCCTACTGTTTTTACATATGTGCCTCACTTTTGTTTTGTTCTTATTTATGTCCATCCCATTTTCTTTTAAAGTTTTATTCCATGTGTCCAAATTCTGTTGAAGGTCCTTTTCCGTACCCGTCATAATAATTAAATCATCTGCAAAGGCTCCTTCAGCGATGTTTATTCTTTGTAAATTTCTGTAGCCTATATGCAGCTTTTTCATCTTAGGTGAACATTGTTTTATAATTTCATCCATGAAGGTAATAAATAATAGTGGACTTAACCCCCTCCCTGCCTTAATCCTTTTTGTGTTATGAAATTTTCTGAGATTTTATTTTCGCGAATTACACAGCATAAGTAGTTTTTATATATGTTTTCTATTATTCTTATTGTCTTCTTGTCAACTCCTCTATTTTTTAAGATGTCCCATAACGCTTTCCGTGGAACTTTATCGAAAGCCTTCTCCAAATTAATGAAACCAACATAGGCTTCTTTATCTTGTTGTAGTAATTTATCTGCTAACAATTTAACTGTAAGAAGATGATCTTGTATGCTTCTCCCTTTTCTAAAACCACTTTGTGATTCTTCTAATGTACTTTCTATATGTGGTCTCAGTTTCTTGTCTATTATTTTCTCATATATTTTCATAGCCGGGCTAAGTAGGGTTATTCCTCTGTAATTGTTCCAATTTTGTTTGTTCCCCGATTTGTAAATTAGTAAAATAAGTGCCATTTTCCAATCATCAGGTATCTGTTCTTCATCCCATGCCGTATTGATTATTTCGAGTAAATAAACCATTCCTTTTTGACCTAGATTTTTAAACATCTCTGTAGTAAGTTTGTCATAGCCTCGAGCTTTACCGTTCTTAAGTGTTCTTATAACTTCTGTTAGATCTTCCATATTTATAACTTCACCTTTTTCCTTATCTATCAGGTAATCGTTAGTTGTTTTTTTTTCCGTTTATTGTTGTCCATCCAGTTCTCTCCATCTATTCATTATTTTCGTTTCTTCGGTTAGTAATTCTCCATCTTTGTCTTGAATAGTTGTCTGTCCGGTTGTTTTTCTTGTCGTAAGGCTTTCAATGTGTTGTAAAATGATTTTTGGTTCGTTTTTCTGTCACTTTCCATGTTTCCTTTTTAGCCTGCAATACTAGTTCTTTCACTGTTTTTCTTTCCCTTTTGTATAACTCATAATTTCTTATGCATTTGTTACTCAAGTACTTTCTCCACATTTTCTTCTTGAGTTTTATTTGGTTTTTTATTTTTTCTGTCCACCAAGCGGTCTGTTTCTTATATCTGTTCTTTTTAGTAGTTCCACATATTTCTTTGGCTGTTTCTAATATTGTATTTTTAAAGTTATTCCACCTTGTCTCCAGATTCTGTTCTTGCTGAGTTTTTGACAGCAATTCAAACTTCAGTGAATTTTTCTGCTGTTAACTTGTTCGATAGTTTATAGGCATTTATTGCTTCGTATTCAACTCTTGCGTTTTGTTTATATTGCTCCAGGCTATTCATATGTTCTCTTATTTTCGTTACTAGTATATAGTGATCACTACCAATTTCTGGTCCTCTTCTTACTTTTGTGTCCATTATTTCCTTTCTATTACATTTTTCTACCAAAATGTAATCAATTACTGATTTTCATTTCTGCTTTTGCATTCTCGCGTGTATTTGTGGTCAAAGAACGTATTTGTTATTATTAGGTTGTTCATTGCACAGTAATCTAGCATTCTTTCTCCATTATTATTTCTGTTCTCCTCTCCATGCGTTCCTAGTATACTATTATATATTAAATCTTGTTTCCCAACTCTACTGTTGAAGTCCCCTAATACAAATATCTTTCCTTTTGTTTCTTCTGTTATTTCTCTCAGCTCTTCCCAAAATTTATTTTTAGTTTCAGCTACGTCATCCTCATTTGGTCCATATACAACAATTATTGTTTTTATTTTGATCTTTGAGCTCTATTGACAATTTTCGTTCTGTCCATCCTTTCCATTGAGTAATTTGTTTGGCTGCTCTATTATGTATTAAACAGGCTACTCCCTTTGCTGCTCTCTGCTTCTCTGAGTTTCCACTGTGCAATATAACATGTCCGTTTTCGGTTAGTGTCATCCCTTGTCCTTTCTTTTTTGTTTCAGTTACCGCCAATATTTCAAGTCCTGTCTTTTCAAATTCTTCTTCCAGCTCTTTTTCTTTTCCTGATAAACTTCTAATATTCAACGTTCCTATTTTCCATATTACTGTAGTTTTAAGATTCTTTGCCAATTTTTTTGTTTTGTTGATTTCTTTTTCGTCTATTTTTCCCAAACTCTTGTCCTTTTCCGTGGCTCCTGTCGTTGTCGTTGTAGTTACCTTGATTAGTTTTTTGTCTGAGTTAATTCTAGCCTGTCTGTTATAATTCCATTTCCACTCCTGATTATTGATAAATATTTTGTTGTATCCCATTTTAACAGAATCTCCTTTCTCTCTCTCTCTCTCTCTTGCCCTCTTTTTCTGATTAACCTCTCCTTTTCCATTTCCTTCACTGTCTTATTATCTTCGTTGATGTCCTATATAGTACAGTGTATGAATTATTCAATTTAACTAGAAGACCGGGCCCTTAGTGATGGCAAGATTGAATAATTGAGTATTTTGTTTTTGTGGTTGACATTGGTACAAGTCAGATAATTTGCCATTACTAGGTCGCCCTGTAAACTTAGTCTTTAAAACCCTAATCTACTTTTCGATAGCACCACAAGGTGGTGAACAGCATCACACTCAAGATGAAAATGTAGACGATCCTCAACCGATGCATCATCATATGATGGATAGAAGTCCATCTGCAAGAGGTAGGAAGAGAGGAATGCGACAGTCCAGAGGTGGAGCTAAACGTGGAAGAAGAATGTCCCATCATCAAGTCGACATGCCTATGATGCAGCATCATCAAGTTCAACAACCTCCCCCGCCGCCAGAGCCTGCCGAGAAACCTGATGCAAACATGTGTCTTAAAGTAAGCGGCATTATGGTGATTAAAGATGTTTGAATTTTAAATATATTCTCAATTTTTCAGTATACATTTGGTGTTAACGCATGGAAACAATGGGTGACCACTAAAAACGCTGAACTAGAAAAAACGCGCCTGGTGAAATTATTCAAGACCGAAATTCTGCAACTGACTGCCGACGAACTCAACTTCTCACTTTGCCTCTTCGTTAAAGAAGTTAGGAAACCAAACGGGGCAGAATACGCTCCAGATACCATTTATTATTTGTGTCTCGGTATTCAGCAGTACCTTTTCGAGAATGGTCGCATCGATAATATATTTTGTGATCCTTACTATGAGAAATTCACAGATTGTTTGGACGAAGTAGCGAAGAAGTTCTCAGTACTGTACAACGACTCGCATTACATCGTCACTAGAGTGGAGGAAGAGCATCTTTGGGAGAGTAAACAGTTAGGAGCACATTCACCTCATGTCTTACTCAGTACATTGATGTTCTTCAACACCAAGCATTTTAATCTTACGGTAAGTAAAATGATAATCAGCTCAACGACACAATTTATTAAATAAAATATTTTCAGAGCGTTGATGAACACATGCAGTTATCTTTCTCACATATTATGAAACATTGGAAAAGAAATCCCAACCAACCTGGCGCCTCAAAAGTACCTGGTTCTAGAAATGTACTTCTACGGTTTTACCCACCGCAAAGTGCGATACGTAAGTTATAAACTATTTTCTTTTATTTCGTGTAAATGATATAGATAGATAGGTAGATAGATAATTTATTAGTCTTTACCATCATACACATATGACATAAGACAAGTCAGACACAGTATAAGACTATAGTTAAAACAGTTAAAATTAAAATTAGAATTAAAATGTATACAGACAACAGCATATAACAAACATTTGGTATAAACAAGAATATAAATGAAATAAAATAAAATAAAAAGTTACATTTAAAAGTTTGAAATTCAAAAAGATCCAAAATTAGGTGAGGAATTAAGAGATGTTACGCCACCTACCAAATTCATCTAGCGAGTAAAAACAATATTGTATTAAAAAAATTTTAAGACTAGTTTTGAATTTTTTGAGATGGTTTATTTGTTTGATATCATCTGGTAACTGATTGAAAAATTCACCCCCAGCATATGTTGGCGACTTTTTTAATTGAGAACGACTAAATTTGTTCAAGTGAATATCACTCTTAGATCTCGTATCGTGATTATGTATGTCACTATTTTTCTGAAGGTTGTTTTTGTTGAAAAAGGTATAAATTAGAAGTTTGTAGAGATATATGCCTGTGAATGTCAGGATGTTATTGCTCTTGAAGGTGCTCCTACACTCCTTCTAGTCTAAGCCAAAGATCAAACGAATAAATCTCTTTTGGAGAATAAATACTCTCTCAATTTTGCTTGCTCTAAACCACAAAATTATATTGCAGCTGATTGCAGAAAATATTAGTGCATAATACAAATTCAGTAAATAATCTTGATATAAATTAGATTTTAAACTTTTAATAGCAAAATATAATTTGTTTAATTTTTTACATAAATAGTCAATGTGATTTTTAAAATTTAATTTGCAATCTAATTCGTTTCCTAGAAACTTTGTATTTTCAGAAGTGTTGATCGTGCAATTATTAAAATCAAAAACAAGGGCATTGCCTTCCTTGAGTGGGGATATAAATTGAATAAAAACGGTTTTTCTCTCATTTATAATAAGGTGATTTCTTTGACACCAAGAGGTGAACTCTTTCATGATTTTTCTTATTTTTTTAAGTAGCTCATCCAAGCTATCGGCTGTAATTATAATTGAGGTGTCATCTGCATATATAAAAACACGTCCGTGAGATATGTATAAGGGTAGGTCGTTTATGTAAAGAAGAATCAAAAGTGGTCCTAGGACACCACCTTGGGGGGTACCAATAGAGGTGTTAAATTCATCTGACAATTCATCTTCGATCTGCACACTGAGTGTTCTGCCAGACATGTAGGAATTAATCCACGATTGGATTGGACCTCGAATGCCCATAGCTTCTATTTTTAGGGATAAGTAGTGGTGATTTATAGTGTCAAATGCACGAGTCAGATCAAAAAATATACCTGCTACGTATTTGCTTTGGTCGATGTTTTCATGTATTGTACCAGTTCAGTTGATGCAGTTTCTATTGAATAATTTTCTCGAAATCCATGTTGTGATGGGGTTATAATTTTATTTTGATCTAGGTAACCAATTAGCTGATTGTATACCGTTTTCTCAATTATTTTAGAGAACGAGCTAAACAAAGAAATCATTCTATAGTTTTCGACACATTGGGGTCATTTTTTTGAGTACTGGTACTATTTTGCTCCTTTTGAGTTTAGTAGGGAATTTCCCTTGCACCACAGATAGATTTATTATATGGGCTAGTTGATAAGATATGGTATCTGCGCATTATTTCAATACCAAACACGGGATTCCATCAATTCCAGTCGAATATTTTTTTAAGGCTGCCACACCGCCCTCAAATTTCATAACATGAAACTGTGACTTCTAATGTATATACATAGATGGCAATATGCGTCTAGACGGTAAGAAAATATTTTACAATACGCCGTTGCCAATTGTTTAGCGGAATTGAGTGAACAAAAACAAACCTGTTACAATAAGTAGGTAGGTAGGTAGTTACCCTGTCATAAAATACTTCAACCTAGAATTGTAACTGGGATTGGAGAGAATGTTTTAAGTTACGATGCGGCCAAACTGCAGAGGGCACTGATGATCAACAATCGTAATGTCAAGATGTCAAAATGAAAGGAAAAATAAACAAACACGTAAAAAACTTTGTTGTGTTCTGTTTTGCTGAGACAAAATCGAGTTTCCAAAACGTAAACCTGAAGTATTTGACTTATGGATAAGAAATATTAATAATGTGAAGTTACACTGCATGCCTTCAAAACAAATATACCAAAATTCCCGTGTTTGTGTTGGACACTTTAGTGATGACTGTAAAGTACCAGGAAAAAGAGGCTGAAAAGAAAAGCTGTTCTCACTTTATTCATTCCAGGTAATTACCTAAATTTAATATTAGGTGCAAGTCTATAGGTTAATTAATAATTAGGATTCTCCTTTTATGGTGTAAAAAGTAACCTAATAATATTTCAAAAGGAGATGATATGACATTTTCAAAATTCATGAATACTAACAAGGATTCAACATTTGGTGATCCAATAATGAAAGCAGCTATATCAAATTTTGTTCTAAAAAAACGATTTCAAAGGAGAAGACACTATAGAAATGAGTATAGGTACTTCATACGTGACCTTCCTTGTTGAATTGTTTAGAACTAGATGCCAGACCACATGGATGAAAAAATGACACAAAATACTTATATTTTAGGAATGAAAATAGCAGAATATTGGAAAATAATCTACTTATAGGTAGTATGTTGTGTGTTATGTATAGGTATATATGTTAAAAATGTTGTTATTATCACTAAATAAATATTCAATTCCCCAAAGTCTTTTTATTTAAAGTATTCGTCGTTCACCATATACTTTTTCCTAGACACACAAATTATATATTGCAAACTTTACCTTCTGCAAAAATGTTGCATTATGTTGCTTTAACGCTTACTCTGCTGCACAAGTTTTTTAGAAATACATAAATTGACTTTTTACCAAAAGAACACAAAATGCAGCTTTTATGAAAACATATAAATTATAACTGATAGTATTTCACCAGATCTTGCATCAACAAGAGTTTGCCAAATATTCTCTTATGTTCAGCTCTGATCACTGATGTAAGATTTGGCGAAATATTATCAGTTTTAATTTATATATTTTATAAGCAGCTGAATTTTGTGTTCTTTAGGTAAACAATCGATTTATATTTTAAAAGATAAAATTCTCCATCAACTTGATATTTAAAATTCCCGCTGAACTTTATAGTTCCTGCGGCCAAACTTCAGATGGCAGTTAAAACAGTAGTCACTGCTGACAACATAGGAGTTACAATTCTAGGTTGAAGTATTTTATGTACCCTGTCTAAATATAGCCCTACACAATGACCTTCAACTCAAATGAAGTGATATTTTCGTCAATAATCTCATAATCGGTTTATATAATTCTAGTTATCAATGTATTATCCCAGAAATTATATATAGGGATATTCCAAAAGGATTAAAAGCGAGAGAGAATAATTTGGAAGAGATATAATTTTGTACTTCAAAACTGAAGCTGTGTGTATACGTTATAATTATTGTAATATTATTTAAATGAGCTACGACCATAAGTACCAGTATAAAATCCTAAGTGTTTGATTTATATTCAGACTTGGGAATGTAGACATAGATGGAAGAAATTAATTTTCTTTAAAAAAATTTTAGCTTTCCCTACATTTCCTTTCCTTTATCACATTCGAAAGTTGTAGGTATCTATTCTGAAATGATACCTACAGTAACAGTAATTTTTCTTTTTTCTCTCATTTTTTTGGGAATCAAACCACAATAATGTTTTCATATTTTTTTATTTCGACGTTTCGGTAGTTTTTCGTTGTGTCAGATACCAAAAGTTATTTAATTACTAATTTATCTTGACAACGGTAGCGTTCCAGCTCGTCCAGAAACGTCGAAATAAAAAAAATATAAAAACATTATTGTAGTTTGATTCCCAAAAAATAAGAGAAAAAAAGAATAAGTAATGCCACAAGGAACGTACAGAATATATTTAGTAATTTTTTTGATAAAAACGGCAACTGTGGTAGTGTATTAAATTTGTAATTGTAAAGGGAAAATAAGTAATGTAGACAATGAACTAATATGAGAGGTGGACAAATTCAAATAGATTCCAATTAGATTCCGAGCATAGAAAAACGGGAGAAAAATCCATAAGTTCTGAACAATTCAATTCCATGAATCTTCTAAACATACTTTAATGTACCGGTTGCATTTTTATCAGTGTAAATATACGTAAATGGAACAGATAGATTTAACGAGGCAACCCTAATTTCTTTAGAACTCAATTACGTGGTAGTCCACTTTTAGCGGCTAAATTTAGAAATAAAATGTAGATTTTCGGCAAATTACTGATATGAGTTCGGCAACGCTGCTTCAAATACTTTGCTGTCAAATTAAGCTAATTCACAATTTATTTGCAGTAATTTGATCCGGACACCGCATTGGTTAATAATTTTATTTTGAAAATTACTTGAGGCAAGTTTTGAACTAATATGATTAATTGACTCTTGAGATTTATAGGAAACATGGTGTGAAAGTATAATGTTGTATACTCAAAGAATAAATATAACAAATTCAATATATTATAGTCTCATGTGACATTACCCTTAGAGATGACATCTGGTAAAATACTCGATGAACTACAATTGAGATATGGAGTGAGTAGGAAATTCAAAAAATGAATGATTTAGTTTCATACCGTTAGGACAAAATAACAGACGAATATTACTTTTTATTAAACGAAAGTGAAAAAATTCTTATGTAGAATGTGACCTGCACATAGGTTTTCGAAGTGCTCACAGTAAAATAATTAGGGTTAATGTGATTCAATTCAATGTTAATACTACATTTGTATATGCAGGTAATAATCTGTGTGTTTATCTTATTCTCTTACATAACTAATTTACATTATATGATTCTTCCATCATTAATAAGGTGTGAATTAAGAAATTGATATTCAAAAGTTCCGCCATTGCCAATTTGTGCAGCCTTAAGATTTAAAATTACATTTTTACGTCATGTTCATTGACTGGCCTAAAAAACATGGAATATGGATCTAATCATATATCACGAACAGACGTTGCAAAATAATCAGCAAAACGATTAAGTGATTTTTTGAATTTTTTGTAATTTTCTGTCAGGGACTCCGTGCCTTAAGCAGTTCAGATTTTTAAGTTGTTCAAGTTCTGAGATAAGTTTTGGTGAAAACGGTACTTTTTTTGTTTTTTGAACTTGCTTGCTTAATATTTTTCGTTTTGGAAATGCTACATCAAAACACCATTGAAAATTTGACATAAATGTGTTAAAGGCAGTGTCAATATCTGACTGTTCAAGATCAGCCTCACATAAATATTTTAAATTCATATAGGGTGTTGGTGTTAAACTTTCGTGCTAATATGTAGGTATTTACCTCATTGTTGATCAAGTTTTGCATTGTCCACGTAATAACTTCTGTAATAACTTGTGCATGATGATCTGAGACACCTAGACTGGTGACCTTACCAATATCATTTTTATATTTTTACAGAGAATAACGCCAGAAAAAAGAAGGTCTATGAGCAACAAGAAAATGAAGAAAATCCTTTGAGATGTCCCGTAAAATTGTACGAATTTTATTTGTCCAAATGGTAAGTGAACAATTTAAGATTTTGATTTTCTGTCTTCTATTTTAATGGTATTATTTGATTTTTTAGCCCTGAAAGTGTAAAAACAAGAAACGACGTCTTCTACCTTCAACCGGAACGTTCTTGCGTGCCAGATAGCCCGGTCTGGTATTCTACAATGCCATTACCGCGAGAAGCGCTTGAAAAAATGCTTCATAGAGTTAAAATGGTTAAAGAGATAAATGTAGCTCTTCTCACCAGCTAAGTGTTTCTGTATGAACATTTTTTACTCTTAGTAGTATTTACTATTGTTAAATTAATGTTAAAACAAGAAATATTGGTAACTAACTTTAATTTTGCATTAGTGCAAATGCGCGCGTAAGCCATTCGATGAGTATAAACATTTTAGCACAAAATATTTTTTGATGTCGTGTCCTTTTAACACGAACTTATTTTTTTACTAATTTCGTGTAGTAAATATATTTTTATCGTGAGTGAGATACTTATATTTGACGAATATCGTGACGAAAAATTGTTTGTTTCCGAGTAATTTGGGCTTGAATTTATTGATGGGTTTTTCAATACAAAACTGTAAAATATAACTCAAATACTAATTGTGATTACTTGATTGTTCGTAATTCTTTATTATTTAAAATTGGTTCGTAAAACAATGATTTACAAAAGTACTGAAATATATTTTAGAAATTTCTACTCGAATTGTGATAAAAATAAATGTTCATCGACTGGCCTACTCTTCTACGAGTAGTATTGGTGTTTCATCACTTACTCATGGATACTTTTTACTCTTGGAGAATATTCGCTGCTACTTCACTCTTCAATTACAAGATTTTTAACCTAATAAGAGTTTTCCTTATATCGTGAACAATATTAGTTTAGGAGAGGTCAATGACGAACATAACAGGTATAATAATAAAACTGTTCATTTTACCTATTTTAAATGTCGTCTGCATTAAAATGTAATTTGGAAACAAGTGGATATCGGGGAATGTAATATAGGATTACAATACAAAACTTTGTAATCTATCGCATTCTTTACATATAGGCGAGCGGCACACCCCCAAAAAGTCGTTTAGAAAACGAAAAAGTGACCAGATCACTCTAATCACTTTAAACCATGTTACTTTATGTTTTCGAGGGTGCTGAATACGAATATGACGTTTGTTTTTTTCTAAAATTGGGGAGCATTGTTGAAATCTACAATTAAGTGAAAAATTAGAAAAAAATTTTTTCGCGAATATCGAACTTCAACTCGCTGCCATTCACGGAATAATCAATATTTTTTCATAAAAATTTAATCACACATTTTTGAACTCATTTGCAAGGCAGTAAAATATACCCGAAGTTTCCAAAGCAATTTCCCACCGACCGGGAAATTTCGGAAAAATGTTTACTACTCTTTCTGACTTTGTGCATACTTTTGCAAAAGTTGAGTGACAAAGTTTATGATTTTCAATTTCTACATATGTAGTCTCCAAGTGTAATATACAATGAAGTTTTTCAGAAAATTTCAAATGTTTATTTGCAAAAATAAAAATTATACAGCGTCTTAAACCTTAGCCTTCTAGTCGCTCGACGCTTGCACTGGGCGCGTTTCTCTTGGATTTCATGCAGTGAGCGAATAATGAATATAAAATTTGATGATAACGTTAATCCAAATTGAAAAGGCGGAGTGAGACAATTATTGTGACTCCTTCGTGCACAATAAATTATTGTCTCTGAAATACTAAGTGTTCGACGTACAATCTTATCATCGACTTCTAACTGACTCAATGAATTATCAATTGTCCAACAAACTAATTTTTGTAATATTTGTCGAACAGATGTCTTTGAAAACTCTATTGTTACTTCACTTGGAAGGAAATATTCTGTAGATCTAGGTATCGTATCAATTTGACTTCGAATTAATCCAGCTACTTGATGAACTATCGAGTTTTCGTCTTTTTTATTATCAATATTTTCGTAAGTTACGCTCTTCTTCTTATATACAACATCAATAATGAACAAGAGGAAATTGAAATGAAGCAACAATATCAGCTTTGCCTGAATGTGAGTAAAATCTTAATTTCGATTTAATAAAACTCGATTTGATATGCATAGCATCATCATAACTTTTGATACCTTCGTTAACAACAGCTTGAATGAAGGTTTCGCAAAGTTTTGGTAACAGTACTATCTCGCCAGACTCAAATTGATCTTTATAAGCACATTTTTTGCAATGCTATCGTAAGCTTCTGTCCTTGTTGGCTCTGTGTTTGTTATGTATTTAAGAGCAGTTTCACTAACATAATTTTGGTAACATCTTGAATGATATCGAGCTTTCTTTTCATACAAATTTACTTCTTCATTACTCAATAAATTTTTGACAACGGAATCATTTCGAACATTACCTTCGCTGAGAATTTTTGATTTAATATCTACACTTTACCTTTTACGTTTGTCAACTTTATATTTTTCTTCGGGTTGTCTGCTTCGCCACACATAAAACACAGGCTTGACCAATCGAATGACGGTGATTGCAAAATACGTACCCCTTTATTATCTGCATCGTTCACAAAGTCATTAGATCGCCGTTTCGCCATTTCGATATAATGTTTGCGCAATCTAATCTAATTATGTGTGAGATTATCGCACAACAATCGTTGATTAATCGATACTTACATCCTTTTCACATTTTTTCAATTAATTACAGACTTTAAATGTATTTTATTCTACGGCTAAACAAAACGTGCAAGTCTGACCGATTTGGCTGCGAGCAATACCTGTTCAGGCTTGCACAGAGCTAGAGCAGAGCTTCGAGCGCGCGCACTACGTAAACCGCGCGGATTTTCGAATGACCGTTAATTTTTTTTTTTTTTTCAAATAAACATTCGAAATTTTCTGAAAAACTTCCTTATATAATACACTTTGAGACTACATATGTAAAAATTGAAAATTAAAAACTTTGTCACTCAACTTTTGCAAAAGTATGCACAAAGTAAGAAAGTGAGAATTTTCCGAAAGTTCCCGATCGGTTGGAAATTTCGGGTATGTTTTACTGCCTTGCAAATGAGTTCAAGAATGTGTGATTGTAGATTTTAACAATGTTCCCCCAATTTTAGAGGAAAACAAACGTCATATTCGTATTCAGCACCCTCGAAAACAAAAAGTAACATGATTTTTAGCGATTAGTGATCTGGTCACCACCATGTCATTTTAGGGGTGGTTGCCGCCGCTCGCCTAATACAAGGTTATGTTTATCAGGATGTTACAATTTGACTAAATATTGCACAGGTTAACCACGGATATTAACAAGTGGCTGCTCATGTGGGTACAGTGGACATTTTGATATATGATACATCATGATGTTACTGCAAGCTTGACGTGTATTTGATCAATCGTAAAATCACTTCCCCACCACACAATATAAGCAGCTTGTACAGTTCAAATGCTTGTGCAAAATTATCTTTCCCAAGATTGAGTATGCTTGTACAAATAGCTTGCAGTTACATCTGTAGCCGCCTTTATGTTTTGAGTTTATTATTTGCTTCGGTTTGAAGATGAAAAGATTGTTTTTAAATAGCTCTTATTGAGTTAAGTCTTTGACTTTCAAAAGAACAGTTTAATTACTATGTGCTTATGGGGGCGTATTTTAAAATAAACTAATACAACAGTCATGTTTGGCACATCCTGGAGTAAGCAGACCGAGACCTGTTCAAGTAGTAGATGCGACAAGAAGTGTTGACAAACACATTTCATATTGTTTGACAGTACAGTAGATATAACATTTTTTCACATTTTTGTACAGATCATTTCTAACTTAACAAAAAAAATGTACATAGAGCTCCAATATTTTGAAGCTAGTTTCTACACAAAATTAATGTTTTATTTAATACCCGAATTACAATATTATACCTTACCTACTTATTTTATTTTTCAAAAATATGATAGCAAAGAGGTACAAAGTTCATTTCATGTTTCATCAAACTGCGTAGAAATAATAGCTATTTGTTTTGAAAATATAGATATACCGTATTCGGTGGTCAAGATTGAAAAAATGAAAGCTGGTATCATTGTACCATTTTTGCTACTTCAGTAGATTTTTCTAAGTTGCGTATTTATTTTGTCTTTTCGATATTGAAAGATGTAATAATATTTGTAGATATGTTTTAAAATTTTTGTATTTGATTAAATCCTTACATAAAGTAACAACACACGCAATTTTTTTTACAAACATTAATTATATACTGGGTGTTTTATTATAAAACATCATTTTAGCCCTTTGTTTTGACATCAAATGTTTTACATTTATTAGGATATAAATTCTGCTGTTCTTCATCGAGAAACTTGATCACCTATCGAACATGATATTATACTTTATTTGGGGTCTCTTTGTTTGTATTTATACCTAGTTGTAGACGACTTGTGCGAAATATGGATATTCAAGGAGAATATGCTTGATGCAGTTTTACGTGGCAATGCTGACCGTTCGGCTGAGGTGATGATGACATTAGATAATCCTCCCGCTCTATATTTTACCACTTAAAGTATCCTAATATATGTATATATATACAGTGCTTTTCAGATAAAAGTATCCACCTTTAATAAC
>CAJUYG010000190.1:53168-110599 GCA_910591675.1 Galerucella calmariensis
ATGTAGATAGGTTGCATAACCCAATAGTGGTCGTTCTGCTACAATATACATAAATTATAAAATATATACAATAATCTGATCATAATAATAGGGCTATAATTAAACGACAACAAAGATTAACTACAAAAGAAGGTAAGACGCTAATTGAAAATACGGGTGCTACTAGAACAGATTCCAGAAATTTTGATCGATGAAAAAAAACATAAAGAAACTAGCAGCATCAGTAGGAAAAATATTCAAGTTAATGAATTTTTGAGTCAGAAAAAGCTAACTACGTATATTCCATATGCAATTCCTTCATCCGATATAATAATTCCTTCAAATGTGACTGCAGAGGTTAGAAAAGTTAACAGTTGCCAGCTAGTTCAATGGGGAACAATGAAAATAGATCATTTCCTATCTCCATCATAGATGCAAAGTGAAGATTATATGAAGAAACGTGATAAAACAAATGTATATGTCCAGGAAGAGAAAACCTCTTTGAAGGGAACTTGAAAATATGAGAACAGTTAAATAATTTCCCGCACAGAAACTGCAGCACTGTCATATTTGAATAGATTACTGTCAAATTTTGATCAAGCTGCATTGTTGTTTGTGTGCCATTGAAAGCAGATAATTCCTTGCCCGCCTCCGTACTTGCCCAGTTAAGTAGTTATTAATAGTAATGTTTGTAGCACGAAAATTAAATGAAAAAATGCAATCTATCATTTTTGATAACATATTTGTTTTTTCAAAATGTGCTATTTGATTCTAGATAAAATATTTAATGATACATATAAACCATTTGTATAGTAATCAAGATAGTAGTAGCTTGTTAAAACACAAAAAATAGTGGCTAATAGAAACTATAATTAATTATTACGATTTTTTATAGTATAAAATGGCAGTGATTTCAACTACGATATATTTTGTTCGAGTAATATTCACTTTATTCGATCTGAGAAACTGGCAACGGCTAGGTTATCCTCAGTTGACAGATGGTTTTATTGTCATTTAATAAGTCTCTTCTAATATTATTTGTACTAAGATTTAGTAAAAAACATTACTGTAGTCATCCTACGGAAATTGAGATTTGAGAAGGTCTCTCTACTATAATATTTTCATAATTAGGTATACCTCGGCATCACATTAATTGACATATTTGAGAAAAATGTGACATTTTTAGTACAGAGGAACAGGAAACAGCATATTTTAGTCACCAATGCGCGAACTACTAATAGAAGAAGTTATAAATAATATATTGTATGTATATTGGGGTGATATTCACTGCTATTTCATTTCCGTCTATTCCAGTGTGTCCTGGAATCCACAGTAAGGTATTGTCCTCGTCTAGTTGGTGGTGCCACACCCCTTTGGAACTGATTACACAAGAGCTCAGTGCTTTAATGGCTGCTTGACTATCCGACATTATGACAATCTTTTGCTTCTACAATATATCCTTTGTCAATATTGAACTGGGCACACTTTCTTATGGCGTGAATTTCCGTTTGAAAGATACTTTGAGATTTTCCCAAGCTTTCAGAGTGCCTGGTTCCAATTAATATATATTATTGTATGTATCATTAACGTCAAGCGATAGAATAGTTCTCCCGCAAGGAAATGTACAACTGTTTGGAGAAATCCTAGAAATATCTGGGAGTGAAACTTGATTCCAAACTGAACTGAAAAACAAACCTGGAATCACAAAGGATTGCATAACAGGAGGAATCCGGAACTGACTAGACAAAGAACAGCAATTCAAATGGGGGGTTGACAGAAGGTCACCTTCATACAAAGAGTTTACTAACTAAGGAAGACAAGAAACGCTCAACCAGGTTATTGAAACTGAGCAAGACATTTGACTGTTCCCGACCTGGTCACTGTACCCTGGTACATGTAGACATCTATAGAAATTGGGAAAATTCAGTGATGCTATGTGCAGAAAATGTGAACTAAAGGATTAAATACCTATATAAATAATGACTGAAATTGAATAATATTTATAACATAAATAACAATCTTTGGATTTGGTTCAATTGACTAACTTCTATTCAAGACGAATCAATAGCTTTCAGCTTAAGTAGACACATACAAATATATAAACCTAATTTACTCCTGACAATGCAAATATTTATTTATCATTTTTAACTGTCGTAAAACAAAGTACTGAGGATAAAAATATTATTTTGAAAATTTCATATCAATAGATTATGTCGTTCTCCTAATACAACCAATTGAACAAGCATACCGTAGCGAGGCGAAGACTATGACTGTGACGTCACCGCATATGAAAGTTAATGTGCACTAACATTACGCTTCTGACTGTAACGTGCCTCGCGTAGAATTTATTTATTTTGAATAACTTACAAAATTTTTGTGTTAATAAAATAAAGTGTGTGGACCTATTTTTAAAAAACAGATTCATTAAATCTTCCAAAAGTGGACTTGCTAGCTAATGATTATTAAGTTTTTTGATAAAAAACACGAGTTTATTAAATTATAATTTTATACTATGTGACACATCGTTTTTGGCTGTTTGATTAAAAATGTCAATATTTTCATAAATACATGCTCTCTCAAATGATATACAGAGTGATTCCAGATGTTTTATTTTATTCCTGGTCTGGTAGACAAAGTTACAGAGATAACGCTACAAGTTACTCAGTAAAAAATTGCAATTTTTTCAACTGCAGACTGCCCAATTAAAGGAGCTTCTCCAAATGCTATTTATGATGAATTTTTAGTGGAAATTAAATCACCAATGTTGAAAAGAACAAGAAAAACTTATTTTTATGAAGCAGGTAATATTGGTTCCAAATGTTTACATCAGATTCAAATGCACATCCACCTCACTGGTAAAAAAAGCGATATTTGTTAGAGCTGATCCGGACTTTGAATCAAATAAAATAATTTCTTTTAAAACATAATATACGCCAGTTTTGTTGATGATCTATTGAAAAAGATTACCTGTTTTTTGTGAAAAATTATTTTATTGAATAATTTTGAACATTAATAACACCACAAGCTATAAGAACAATATTATCTACTTTTTTTAATAAATTCAGATTAATACAAGCGTGTGGTTTTCAATAACCCTCTCAATATGGATTCACAACGTATT
Organism: Galerucella calmariensis; assembly: GCA_910591675.1. NCBI lineage: Eukaryota > Metazoa > Arthropoda > Insecta > Coleoptera > Chrysomelidae > Galerucella > Galerucella calmariensis. Next base: position 56,269 of record CAJUYG010000190.1, read on the forward strand.
TTATAAGGTTATCTATAACGATTCTGATTGAGGAAAAATGAAATCCTAAAAATACCCAAACAAAGTATCTGGCAAAAAAATGGGAAGAAACCAATTCACTACTTAAAGAAATCATGCCATCGGTAAAATCCAGATTTACACTTCCACAGAACAGAAAAGACCAGGTTGTTTTAAATAGGTTAAGAATAGGACATTCAGCCATCACACACCAGCATTTATTCAATAAAAAACCACCAAAGCAGTGTTTAATATGTGATGTGCCTCTAACCATAAAACATATACTGTTTGATTGTGCAAGTTTTAGTGTTAGAAGAACATCCCACCTAATATGAAACGCGCGTTAAGTGAAAACTGTGAAAAACTACTCAAATTTCTGAAAGACTCCAATCTCTATTTTACAATAAAGAACTATTGTATGTTTTTACATGTAGTCACACTTTGTCCCCGCTCATAACCCTAGAGGTTGAAGCGGTAAAATAAAAAAGTGAAAAAAAGTATGTTGACTTATCAGTGAATGCTTCGAATCTTTTTATGCTTTTCTGCCATTTCGTTTTTTGCATCCTTATTAATAGAAATAAATGTTTTGTTAGATGTTTTAATCGTAGTACTTTTACATTCTGGAATCGCACAATAAAAATTATAGCTTTTTTACTCTGGTTCTGGTCCATTGTGTCGAATAGTTTAAATTATTTCTAAACATTCTCTTTTCACAAACATAACACTGTTTAGAGTTTGCTAAAACGTATAATAAAAAATAATAAGCATATAAGCAAGCACAAACCGATCGGCGCGATATCCGCTCTCTGAACGAGATTTCATATGCGATGACGTCATGCCTGAAATTCGGAGAGGAGCGATGTTTAATGTTCATAATTTTTTTAGGCAACTTAGGAGTTTCGCAGACGTCTAATTTTTTGCACAGAGCCTTAAAATGATATGCTCTTCCTGATGGTAAAATAAAAAAAATATGTAAATGAGCCCATTGATTGAGTAAATTATACTATTTACAAAATATACAGCAATTTTTTTTATAACAGCTGTTAATCTGTATATGGATGAAATTATTTACATAAAAAAAATATCTACAATCGTTTTAGCTGTTTTAACCACATTTAAAATATTGATATTAGTATAGTTTAAAATAAATTTGTGCAACGACTTTATATGCAATAAATAAGTATGGCATTATAACACAGTTGTAGTTCTGAATATACATTCTTTAGTTAGAAAATCCTAACTCTATGATAACATTCTCAATTTTTATTTAAAAAAAAGAACTTTCGAAAAAAAAGCTGTATAAATGATTTAAATTGGAGAAAAATCAAATAACAAATTAAATAGTTATTTTGTTGCCTGATTCTTAAAAACAATTACCACAAGAGTACTCTTAAATTTCAATCATTAGTTAGCTAGCTAGAATTTTGTTGTTGAATGAAACAATATCTGCAAATAATTACCCATGATTTAACCCTTATAAAATGATTATGTTTATTTGATAAGGTAGCATTGCAAAATTTACTATATTCTTATAGATCTATGGATTTATATTACCAATATTAACTGCCCACAAGCTCAATTTTTCTATACTTTTTCCTTCTGTTAGAAACAGGGTCTTTGAAAAGCACAGGATCGAGTCGTAAATTTGACCTCAAAAGCGGCATGTATCCGAAAACCGCTGCGAAAGTGTTCAAACATGTCTGCCTTTGTATGAAATGATCTGGATCGTTCCAAGGCGACCAGCCACCAGCACTAGGCAACTCTTTGTATTGCTTTCTTTGAGTAACCTTGATTGGAGGTCTGCGTGTAACGTGGCTAACTAAGAAATTCATTAGTATATCTTCACAGTTTTGGCTTTGCTCTACAGTTTTATGTAACAGGGGGCTCAACCATTCTGTGTAAAGGTAATTGTAATATCTATGATAAAAAGCAGCTCCTGTTAACACAATAGAGTAATCATTGGTCCATTTAGAAGTATATCCCCAAGTTGACTTAGAATCATCCCAATAATGGGATCTCCCTGGATATCCCACAATTCTATCAGGAAATTGTTTCCATACTATAAATGCAAAATCAATTTCTTCTGTAGTCAAAATTGTATCTTCATCTAAAGATAATACAGCTTCAGTTTGAATTTCTCTATGGGTGAAAAATCTTTGAGATATACTTGACTTGGCCTCATTTCCTATATTAGAATTAACACTGGGTCCAAGTATGTGCAAAGGAATATGTAAAGGTAATCCAGGCCACCTGTTTCTATTCACTGGACATTTTTCATTAGACCAAACTATCAATATTTTCACTACATACTTACTCCTTCCCACATTGTTTACAAGTCTATAAAGTGGCGAATTTGCTACTAATGGCACTCCTAATTGACAGTATATCACTGCCGTAAAACCCACTCTCTCATCTTTTTCTACATGAAAAGGAAAATCCTCAACAGAGTCTGAATATGTGGAAAGAGTTACTAAGGCTCCTGGAAAGTTATTCCATGTTGTTCCATCTCTGATTGGATACTCTGGAAGTCTTTCACGAATTATTTCTAATGTAGTATAAACAATCTTTTCAATGGAAGAGAAATACCTATCATAGAGGACTTGAGTTTGTTGCCTGAGTTGCAGAATTTTCTTAGGTGAAAGTGTCCGGATGATATGGGGCACCTGTGGAATAATTATAGAATTATTTACCTGAATATGACCAATTTGGAATAATTGAGAGCACATAATGTTTTAAAAGTAATAATGATAGTAAAGAAGTAGTACTCTCAAGTACCTGAAATGCTATTATTATGCGTTTATTTGAAATGAAATATTTTACCTGTAGTAATAATCTTTCATCTGCCCAAACTGCAGCTTTATTCCAGTCTATGACTTGGGAAAATGGTAATGCCCAACTATTTGACAACAGAACAGGTATACAACCAGCTTGAAGAGCTTCCAAAAATCTAAAAGATCCCAACCTCCTACCTCTTGGAACTAAACAAAATGTTGAATTTTGAAGTAAAGTTTCATAGTCATATCTGAAAAAATAATTTGAGTTTAATAGAAGTAGAAGTGTGCATTAAATAAAACAACTAATCAGTATAATACCTACTTATACTGATTTGGTCAAGGAGAAATTCACATTTCTGGTGTATGGTGAAAACCATAAGCAGTTTAATTATGGAATATATAAGAAAAATACATACTTATCATATTCTTTGTTATCCTCATCACATCTCTCATCTTTCATATCCTTCCAACTTTTGCCATGTCTACAAGTAGTAACCATGATGATATCTTTCCTATTATGTAAGTGGTATAAAGAGTTCCTTGTATCTGAACCAATTCCATGCACATATCTCTTCCCTTTGAACGCTAGAAGATATGTCTTCTCTAGTGGATAATTGTTAGCTGATGAAGCTCCAGGTTCTCCACCTTTTGCTGGGTGAATTTTATGAAATAGAGGTATGCTTATATCGAAGCCTACACGGACATTGCTTTCTGACATACTAGCTTTGGCCAAGATGGCCTTTCCATAATCAAAATCTAAATCAGTTTCAGTATAGTTTGGCCAAGTACCTGAATACAAATTGAATATGACATGGTTCAGACCACTATTCCAATGAGGTAAGCGCTGTAGTTTATTCTGCATATTACGAACATAATCATTACTTAAACGATCTCTGTCTAATGTGTCAATACTCAGTATAAAAATGCAAGCTTCTCTAGGATCGGCAGTATAATATCTAGATTCTAATAGGACATTGAGCAGTTTTAAATAGGACGGACTAGGCACACTGCTGTCCTCCTGAGGATACACATACACTTTAAAATCTTTTTGACATTTACTAAAATCAAAACAAGTCTCCATCCTACAATTATTGAAATCTTCAAATAGTCTTCCTCTTCCCTTAACCAGATATCCAGTGTCTATCACATTCATACTAACATAGTTAGGAAGATTATCTACATTAATGTTTACATCTTGATTACGTCGTAAGTGATATCCACCGAAATACCAGAAAGCCAAAAAAGCTACTACAAAAACCAACAAATACCTCCTTTTAGCTTGCATTGCTCTGTGACTTCTTTGTGTTAAAACTGTAATCTATACATAAACGTGAAATTGTATACTGCTCCGAAGGAAAAATATTAGGAATTCTGACATTTCAAGTTCACTATTCACATGCTTTTAAAATAAATCCCAAAGTAAAGTATATTTAACCATTGTTACCACAAATTTATAAAATGTTTGTTGCATAAATGAAAGTCACATGTTTTAACACATTTGTTTTACTTTAATTAATTACTCTCACAAAATTATGTAAAATTGAAAATGTTTTAGAATCGTGAATCTAGGGATGCGCTATCCGCACGATACGATCCGATATTCCAGTGTGTCGATACTTTTCTTTTCGACACTCGATGTTCCAGTGTATCGATACTTTTCTGTTAAATTGTCAAAAAGAACGCACCTTAGTCACATGATCAGCCTTGTGCTTTGTGCTTCATATATATTGTAATAGATGGCGCAGCATGTGTGAATTTATTTAAAATATGATGTGAAGTTAGTGATTCACAGCGACAATTTTATTGACTTTGACGGTAGATAATTAATATTGACGGCTATTCAGTAAAAAGGGCTTTTTATATCTTAAATTAAAAGTACTGTACGACCAAATCACCAAATAGTTTAGTTCAAATAATTCGCCCTTAGCGTAAGTCCCAATAGTTAAATGCATCCTGTTGAATTTTTAGTGTTGCAGATTTGAATTCCTTGAAAATTAAAAAGAAAACCAACTTGTCTTATTCGGCCTTTTGGAAAAATGGATATCGGAATACTAATATCACACTCAGAGGCACCTAACCATTGTCTCTATTGAATACTGTCTCTATCTCTAACTTTGTGACTTGTGACGTATTGCGTCGTTTGCAAGGGCGCATTGGTTCTATAAATTTCCCTGGAATTTCATTGGTCAGCTATTTCTACTAGAATCGAAAATTTGACGCGCAGCTTGTAAGCGCAAGGTTGCTGGCAAAAGTGACAAGTTTGTGGTGTGGTGTGTGGTAAGTGTACCTATACGATATTTTCTGAAAATTAAATAAGCATTTTTATTTTCGTAAATAATATGTTCTTTTTGTGTGTCACTTAATCAACATCATATTACTGTGTCTTTGAGTAATTGAAAATCGCTTAGTTTCTTATTTTTATTGATCTCCAATATCAGTAAAAATGTTTACTGGACTTACTAGTCAAGTTTCCTCATGGATGGGTAGTGTTAAGGGCGAACAGGAAGAAAAAGTCCCAACACCTACAGAAGAGAGTAGTGCACTTGTTGGTCCCGAAAAGAAAGAAGGAAGGTAAGCTCTAATTTGACCTATTATTTATTGATTATGAATTTCTACTGCTGATTTAACTCTATTTTTCCTTGTTCATATGTTAAACTTGATTAATTACAATAGATATTGTCATTTTACAATTAGAGCAGGAATAAATTAACAAAAACTGCATTTTTTATGTATTATTTTATAATAATATTCTTAAGGTTTATTTAAATTGACAAAAAGTTGTAGGTATAAATGAAGCTAATGTTTTTTTAAGATGACAAGATAAGTATTTAATATTTGTAAATACCACTTATCTCAATGTTTCCTAACCTTTTTAGTGTTACTTGGGCAAAATAAGAAAAACTGTTTAGTTTGGACAATAATATTCTAACAAAAATGTTTCTTAAAGTACATAATTTTTAAACTCTCTTGCCTATTAATAAAGTTTATTACATAATACATTTCGAGGTTTTTCTTTTCAAACATCTTTTAAGAATAAATATCTGTTATGTGAGATTTACCTACCAATCTTTTATCAAAACAAAAGAAATATATGAGGAAAAATTGAAAATTATTATTTATTATTTCGAAAAGGACATAAATCAAAACATTTTTCAGTATAAATAATATCAATATAATATATTATATTTCTAACAAAATTCTTATCTTTAATATTGAAAAACTATGAGAGTGCATAAAAATCGTATTTCACATATATTACACCTAATTCACACAAAATTATCAATACCTTCCAAATTGATTGTGCCTAAATGGTTGTACTCACTATAATCATATAAATTTGGCTGAATTGGTTCATAGGTATTAGTTCTGATAAAAGCACTTGCAAATCTAGAATCTACTATTAACCTTTCAGTCCAACTAAAGCAACTAGTGGTGGGAAACTTGAGATGTTTTCAAATGTGAAGAATCAAATTGAAGGTATTGGGGGCTGGTTGGGATCCAGTATTCCAAAATTAAGAAAAGCTGACAATGAGCAAGTTGTCGATGGACAAGAACAACCTCCTGTATCTGAATCTCTAGAACCTCAAGGTCCTGAAAATTGTCCTTCAAAGGATGATGATGACAACTCAAGGTAAGATAAATGTTCTGATATCATCAGAAGGAGCAAATATTTAGTTGAATCTGATACAAATTCGTCAAGTGAATTATTACTTCAGACCAAAAGAAAAAGGCAAACTCTAGATCACATAATATATATTATCAAACCAGTTTTTCCAATTGTCATGGTAAACTATTGCATTGAAGTTAACAGGCATAATCAATCACCTATGAATTAATGAATCAGTGCAACCAAATTAGGTTTTTTGTGCCCACATCTATACTCATTAAATCATAAATTTACGTTTAGTTGTATGTGAAATAAATTGAAATTACTGGTGATGCTAAAAATTTACACTAAATGTTTGCACTATCAAATATTTGATGTTGTAAAGAGAAAGTAAGATAGATTTGGTTATATTTAAATTCCTTTTATCATATATAATATTTACTTGACATATGTATAAAGGCACCATAGGTATATAAAGGTATAGTTTGTACTCTTATAGGTTGTATTTATACTTAATTATGATTATTAACCAATTTTAACAAAAAAAAAAATTACATCAATGCCACAAAATATTGTCTATTTTTTGGACTATCTATTTATTCTTTTGTTTTGAAAATAATTAATGTATAGATGCCATTTTCCTTACTTTCTCTGACATGAGTTGTTGTGTAACATCAAAACTTAATGTAGAAATTACAGTGCTACCGGCGGAGCTGATTCAGGACCTCAATCTGTTGCCGAGTCACCTACTGAAGATAAAGATAGTCAATTCGTAAACGGTATGTACAATAGAAAGATGTTGGATGTTGATGTTGTGTATATATTTTCAGGAAAATATTTCTCCATACATTTTCTCTCTTTTATTTTGCTACAATAATTTACTTCGTTAATCCGGTGATTTTACATAAAATTGAGCTTACCTTGAGATAACTATTGTCTCCATATTAAATCCAGTTAACTGTATTCCTTTGAAGTTTCCTATATTGTATTAATTTTTGATTATCTTGTTGGTATATGTAATGTTTAGTAAATCCTTTGATGTTCATAATCCACTATCTATAAACTATAATAATGTACACAGAGTGTTTTAAGAAAGTGGTCCCGTTTCTAGAATAAGTAGATCACTCAAAAATAAGTAAGGTTTGCTTGACCATTAATAAATCCAATCGTTTCTGCAAGGATTTTAAAATAATTCCGGGGTTTTGGAACACCCTGTATACAGAATAGACTACCATAGATAATGATGAATTGTTTAAAGGTTTTCTTGGGATTTTTTTTGTCTGTGCATAAATGATCTGTAATCTTGAGAAATATTCAGTTTTTAAAATAATCAGTGGCATTATGTGCTCTGATTTTTGACAGTAATGGAAAATGCTATTGTATCTATCAACACTACATATTTGTCTGTTTTTTGTCCTTCAACTTTTTCTAGATGTATCTTTCTTTGGAGTCTGTAGGGTGTTTCAGATTGTAATATTCTGTGTAGTTGGTGTTAAGGCATTGAATTTCTTAATGTTAGTTTTTAAAATCTTTTTCAGTACAAACGAAGGCTTTAGCAGGTGCTAAATCCTTTGGTAGTTTTCTTTATTCTGCTGTAAATAAAGCTGGAAAAACCGTAAGCGAGGCAAGTGCCAAGATAAAAGAATCTGTCGAAAAAAATGTAAGTACAACTTATCATTTACTTTCTTTATTTGGTTATTAATTACCAATATCTGAAGTCAAACAATATTGTTGTTATATTGAATAAATTTGACAATTTTTAAATATCTGTTATAGAGCATACTAGGTGAGTTTAATCGCGAGCAAGAAGCATTCATTAAAAATCAAGGTGATAGCACTTCTTCACCACTGCCACCGTGGGTTGGTTGTGCCAATGAAGAAGCACTTAAAGATGAGTGTCTCAGCTTATCTACGGATCGTAGAAATTTCGTTCGTAGTCCACCTACTGGTGTAGACTTTCTTTTCGATTATCAAGTGTCTTACCCAGTTGCCATGGCTATTATGGAGCAAGACCCCAATTTGGAGAAGATGCGTTACGAACTTGTGCCTAAAGTGTAAGTAGTATGTAGTTTTTTTTTGGTTTGAAATATTAACAAATATAATATTGGTTGCAGTATCTCAGAAGAAAATTTCTGGCGAAATTATTTTTACCGTGTAAGCCTAATCTGTCAAGCTAATGAATTATCATTTATGTCAAGAGAAGGAGATAGTCAATCAGCTACGGAAACTTACATCCCTGATCAACTAATAGGTAAGACATATTTTTTGCTTCAGATAGAAAGTCATAATAATTTATGCCTTTTTTTATTTAGTAAAAGACTAAATATGATTTTGAATGTATGCTTGAAATTAGATTTGCTAAATTTTGTGTAGAATGAGAAACGTTGGTATTTATCCCATGTTGTTATTTTTCACTAGAAATCAAATATGAGCGTTTTTATAGGTTGTTTTTAATTCTAGACGGAATATATTTTTCTTTTATAACATCGAAATTATGTTTTGTTTAATAGTAAATTAAATAGCTAGTGATAATTACAGTTCAAAGTACTGAGGAGATTGTTTCTCATACACAAATAATCTAAAAATGTAGCCAATCTTGAAATAATAAGTCTATAACTCTTATTAAATCATTTATAATACATTGTTTAAAAGAAAAATAAAGATATGTATGGTTTATTCCAAATATTCTTATGACTGGCATGTAAACATTTATCGTTTCCCCTTTTTCTACTGAGTTCCATATTTTATTGGTGCTGATGCAACAAAATACTTCTGCAAAAGGTTATTGGTTTATGTCGATTGTACACATTTTCTTCAAAAATTTAACCAACTTATACTATACTAATATTACACAATTTAATTGGTTTTTGGATATCACATAATGTTCTCTCAACTTTTAAAATATATTGTTTTATATCCATTTTTCACATGAACTACAATTAAACTTATATCAGTCAAATATTTTTTGGCAGGTTAAATGCCAAAGAAAGTATTTAGTTTACATTGTGCTTGACTTGTTTCAATCTCACTGTAGGTGATTATGTCAAAAGAGATCATTAGTTCAAAGAAAAATACGTTTGACCTTATTATTGGTTTTAATAAAAAATAGAAAAATATTACATTTTTGGCGCGGCCCTGAATAAAAGTCTCTCATGGCATAATTTCAATTTGAACTTTTTAAAACACAGCCCAGCTTTAAATGTATTTGATTAAATATAGTTTGAAATTAGCTACGTGTTTTGAAAATTTTTTTTTTCATTAAGTAGATGATATTGCAAAAAAAGATATGCATGAATTTGTATCAGACACACTGCAAGTCAGTAGCGAAGATTTGAAAGAAGTACACGAAGGAATGAAAAAACTTGCATTGGGATCAAAGAACAATGGTAAGTATTAGTTCACTTCTGTTTTTTTATTTGCATTTCTTGTATCATGTCTAAAGGGAAAGATCAAATACTTTCAATTAAGCCAAGCATTCGAGACGACTAGTAGTATTTATTTTGAGTTGTCTTTTGTTGATGATGAATTTGGTACAAGAATGACAAATACAGAGCTTACGCATGCTTTTCCTTGGTGTATATTTGAAAATTGCCAATAAAGTGCGATATACATGAGATTAGTTTCCTGTTTTGTTTTGTCGCAGCTTAAGAGGATCGACGACAACTTGCTTCCTTTATTTCCTAAAATCCCAGACTTACGTTTAGTCAAAACTTCTTCCTCTTAAATATCACTTTTTAGTTAACTTAGTTTGGCTTTAAATACACAAATACAATTTTCATTTAACTTGTTTCACACCATAGTTACTATACAGGGTGAGACGAATACGATTCTTATTATTAAATTATATACGGTGGAAAATGATTCGGGGAAATATTCGTCTCTGAATATGACTAAAAATTAGTCAAAAACATAAGTATAGAGATATATCCAATAAATTAATATTGTAGTTTTAAATGATTTCTTCTAGTGGAGTTAATGTTTATTATATTCTAAGTGAATTTGTTATTAGAATCGAATATGAATCACCTTGTATATTTACATACGTAATTTACATTAGAACTAATACTAATATAACAGTATTATCTTTTAATCAAGTTTGGATATCCCAAAAAAAATTAATATTGCATGGTGTCAATGCTGTTGTAATTTGTTATTCTACGTCCACTGACTACGCTGTTCAATTAACAAATGTTTTATGAATTTGTGCATCATTTTTAATTTTTGTTTGTAAATTTGCTATATTTAATGGATTCGCATTGACAAAAGTGGTAATAAGATTATACATACCGATTGAGTGACGATATCTAAATAATAATGATTATTACTTATTGAATTTAAATAAATGTTGATTTTATATCAAAACTCTATTGACTTTAACACTTTTATTAAGGTGTTAACATGTTTTAAATATTAAGATCCACTAAATATACAAATATATTTTTAAGATCCATATACGGCCACTAAAGAGATAGTTCAAACCAAAGAAGTTGAAAATAAACAGCTTTACATGAATTATAATTAAAAACTAACAATTATTTTATATTAAGACTAATAAAGCAGATTTAATATATAACTTGGTGATGAAACTGTGGAAAATAAAACAGTGATCCTGATTGAAAGGCTGGAGTTTTCACATATGTGCACAAATTCTTTACAAATGGTTTTTGGGCGACTCGGTTTCATACAGTGGACTAGACTGAGACCTCTGGAATAATTTTTGTTAGCAAAGCATTTATCTAAATGTTTATATGTAATTTTTAGCTATATAAGGGATACTTCAAAATTGTATACGATTTAAAAAAAGCATATTGGAAGGTGAAAGACAATTATATTTTAAATCAGTTACTACAAAGTTTTAGAATGTTGAAGTATACATTAAATTTGAAAAATTTGCTGCTTCTGGTACTGGAATAGATTAACAAGTCAGTGATTTTGTAAATATACATTGAGTCAGCACTGCTCTCGTCAACTGCCAACTATTAATAGACTACCCCCACGGTCAACTTTTAAGCAAACTGCGACATTTACACTGTTCAACAGTCATTGACAGCAGACAAACTTTCTTCAGGTTTGAAAGCATGAAATATTTGAATGGATGCCTTCAAGTCTATTTAGTCGAATTTGATGCTCCTACTTTCTCATGATGAAATAATATGGGATTCATGCAAAGTATATTTCAATAAGATATTGTAAGTTTACTGTGATGTCATGGAAAAGTTAATGCGTGCTTAGGTCAAAGAAAAATCATCTTACTATCCAGCTCAAAAGCATACATACTTTGGACTATTAATGAATGGCAGTTGTGGGGAGTAGTGTTACATTTAAAGTTACTACGCGGGAAATTCAAAAAGTCACTGACATATATGTATAAAATTCGGAAAAGATTACATGATGAAAATGTGTGTGTAGAAGAATAAGCATTAATATTTTACATGGTCTGTGACACGAACAAAAAGAACTGAATGATGTGTGCAGGATATCTCAAAACAGCCCAAAAAAAATTGCAATTAAAATGGCTGGTGAAATTTTTACATACATTGTGTAAGTTGCTGTTAAAAAAAGTATATTGAGAATACATTTATATAACTTTGACGTATCCTGTCTTTATGTGTATATGCAACTGTATGAAATTCTGTCAGTTTATATAATTTTGACGTATCCTGTGTTTATGTGTATATGCAAATGTATGAAATTCTCTCAGTCTTCCTAAAATTGAAACAGGGGTTCAGTTTGAGTTACTTAAAAATGACAATACAAAACAGATTGAGTGGAATAATATAAGAAAATGTTAGTAGAAGTACATAATATATCTATTTTAAGATTAATACTCATTTTCAAATGAAAAATATGAGTCACTCAATTTTCAAACAAAAAATTCATGGGGATAAGAATAGGTAAACATATCATTAAAGACAATTGTAAATAACATTAATTTAAAAAAATATATTTTGTCTTACTCATGACTAATCATTAATCTTTAATCAACACACGTACAATTTTCTCTTTAGGCATTTAACTTGCAAGATTAATTTTGTATTGATTTTACTAGCATTTGTGTACAGGATTTAAGGGCTACCACTTCCTGTAGATGTTTTCACAACGCCACATTAGAGCTCTGGTCTAACCAATGGCATTTCCGAGCCTGGTCTGGTAATTTCAACTGCTTTTTCGTTACCTTTATGACACTTATGCCCAAGCTACCGTTAACTTCCTACGGTCTCAGAGCTCATACACAATGGATCTCTATGGAATCTAGAGCAATCGAGTTGTCTGTAAAAAAAGCAATTCTATCTTTTCTATTAATTTCAATTCTACAGCGGTGAATTGTAGTCACTTCTGCATGGAAAATTGTAGTCTCCCATGAGTTGCGACTCTGACTTCTACATTCAGCAAGTATGTGAATAGAGGTTTCTTCTTTCTCCACTAGCTTGAACTTTTTGAGGTGCCTGTCAAAACTAGTGTATCTTTGCTCTGGCTTATGCATTATTTGGATATCACCTTGTCGTAGTTTCACAGGAGCTGGTATCTTTGATTGTCATGGGTCTTGGTCCTACTAGATCTTACAGAAGGTCCCATATTTCTGTTTGATCAGCTTTACCTATTTATTTCCCTATTATATTGGCTCCGATCCCCATGAATGTTTTATATACTCTATCTTTGTTAGTCATCTGCTATTTCGTTTACTTCTATTCCAGTGGGTCTTGTATTTATGGGCAGCTAAAGATTTTTCTACTAAGAAATCAACATGTGGCAATGTTTACTTGGAAATTGAGTAAATCTCCTGCTGATGTAAAGAACATTTTTCATTTGTAAATGATCTTTTTTTCAAAGGTGTGGACCCACCAGTTGCTCAGAATTCCTCCAAAATGTACAAAACAACCAGGAAACTAATTGTCTGAGCATCTGGTATAAGCAAGATTGCTCAAGATTTTTTTGTAAATAGCTTTTTATTTTCTTGGTATTTGAAAACATCAAACGAGAAACCCAAAATATTGATAACAATGAATAGAAAAGTACTTCCACAAATTTTACTTTTTTATTATTTTTATTGTTGCCTTTTTCCTTACCCTAATATTATTAATACAGTGGAAGAATGGGAAAAAGAGTTGGAAGCCGAACTGCAGGACTACGAAATGGTCAGCGAGCAGAAATCCACGAATTCAAAAAGCGACAATTGGGAACAGGAAATCAATGAGATGTTACTAGACGAGACTGATTTGAAGTAAATTATTTGTATGTATGTATGTTTTATAATACTCCGACTGATGATGTTGAAAATATTTTTGTGGTTAATTAGGCCTATGGTTTGGGATAAAATTGTTAGAGGAGGAGATATTAATTAGTTGCACAAAAATATTTTAAATCGTAACTAACGGTCTACTCAAACGTTTAGTTTAAAAAATATTTTTTTTAGTTCCAATTTTTCAAATGAACATTCCACATTTGTATTATTGAATTATTTCCATTTGTTAACTAATCGTAGTAATCTAATTATTATTGTTTTTAACAATATAAGGATGACAATTTTGACAGGTATTGAAAAAAAAATGAGCAAATTTTCAGCTTTCAGATTTTAGTATTGTTGATTTACTGAAAACCCATTGGGGAATAATTTTGATGAGTTTTCGGTAAAAACAACTACTTATCTATATTACGTGTACATGGCTCTTCAGTGAATCTGGCCTCATTTATTCGATACAAACTTTGTCCTGTCCATTGATAGGTGGGCTATTTGTATTTAATTTTGTAAGTTGGAAAAGTGAAGTGTGAATGTAAACTTTAATTTCATTTAATGTGGCTAAATGTTTAACTTTAAAGATTTTTAGAGAAACTGAATTTGGTGAAAAACTTTCTGTAGATTTTTCTCTGAACATTCAACAAATAATTATTAAATCTACTTATATATCTGTACTTTTAAAGTGTGATAGATTCAGTTGGAAAGCCTTGTGTGTATTCTAGTCATTAAAAATATATATTATTATACGTATATTTCGTATTTATATGTGATATTGATTATGCAAATTTATAGGGTCTACACCTTATATAAAATATATATCCGCATTTTAAACATAAAAATTTCACTTTATACATAATGCATTTCCATTTGCTATATATGCTGTCTTTCGGTATATTTGACTCTAAAATTTTTTGTGATTTTCTTAAGGAATTATGGATTTGAACATTGTAGAGATGTATTTTGTTAAATCTATGTATATATAAATATTATTAAAAGTATACATATATGTAATTATTTAAAAAAATGTAATATAGTTGTTTTAGTATTGCTGTTGATAATTTTACAATCTGTTGCGTTCAAAACTGTTAGCATTATAGCATTTAGGATGTAGCTTTTCGTGTGTTAAGCATGTTCTCCTGTATTCTAATTGTTATATAACATACAGATTGTTAAATAAATGTAGCAAATGTGCCCACTCATATAAAACTTGTTTTATTTTTACCCACCCTCCTATTTACACATATTTAGAGACATATATTTGCTGTTAAAATAATTAATAAAGGATCCTAGTAATTAAATCAACAGAAGTATGTTGAGACATTTTCAAGTTGTTTGAGAAGATTTTGTAGTAAATCCTGATCTCTAACATTAATTCGATTTCTACAGTTATACCATTGAGAAAGGTTTAACCCAGGAGCTAGCGTCAAATTTTCATGGATCATTCCAGCATTAGGTATACGAGCCCTGACAACTATGTATTGGGACACAACGAAATACATCGTTATTTGATGTATTTCCCAGAACTGCATGGTTTATATCTATCACTATTATTATTATTTATTATCTTTTGTTCGTATGAACCTAGTGTATAGAAATAGTACCGACTTATTTTCATGTTCTGATTCAATAGTAAATTGAACGTATGAGTCCAGACTGTTGAAAATGTAAAGAATTTCATCAATACCA
The DNA here is from genome assembly GCA_910591675.1 of Galerucella calmariensis. NCBI lineage: Eukaryota > Metazoa > Arthropoda > Insecta > Coleoptera > Chrysomelidae > Galerucella > Galerucella calmariensis. Next base: position 71,570 of record CAJUYG010000190.1, read on the forward strand.
TTATCTGGCAAGGCCACAATAATGTCGTCAACATATTTTTTTATAAAATAAGGTTTAAATGATAAAACAGGTGTTCAGAACATCGTCCATCACATATGCTGCTAAAATTGGTGAAATAGATGCACTCATAGGTGTGCTAAAAGTTACTAAATTTTATTATAAAAGAAAATGACTAATCTTATGAAAATTGTCTTCCGAGATATTACAATGGACACTAATACTGCTCCACTGTTTGTGAATTACTCATAAATAAACTAAATAAACATTACTGAATAAATAAATCAAATCCAAACTAGCCAGAATATAATTTGGTGGTAACATTATGTTATTAAATTTTCCATTCACTTCAAACGAATAATAATATGCTGTAGTTAATATTCAGTGGTGGCACCTATTGATGCTAAAATTGGTCCTTTAGATCTTACAAGATAGCGTTACCTTTCCGTTATATGGAAGCAATTAGATCTATACTTAACTCTACATATGATGAACTGTTTGTGATAATATCATTAGATAATTCTAAATACTGCTGTTTATCCCTAATTACAGTAACATTACACCTTTATCTGATGAGGTTAAAATGAGATTAGGATTATCATTCAAATTTTATTACGAAAAACACTAGGATGATTAGGAACTGGCTAGTTGAGGAACGCCAACTCAAATGGAGGCTGACACAAGGACACATCCATACTAAGAGTCTACTGAATAAGTTAGACTAGGAACTCTCGTCCAGGCTGCTGAAACTGGGTAAGAGAAATTTAAAGACAGTTACCGACCTGGTGACTAGACACTGTACCCTAAGGAAGCATTTGCACAGGATATGGGCAAAGTCAGTGAACCTATATGTGCAGAAAATGTGAACTCTACGATGAAATACATACATACTCTGCTTCTGTGAGAACTTACAAGGACTCAGACGGAAGCACTTTGGAGTGGAAATAACACAACGATCACAAATACTGAAGGTCCCTCCAGATAAACTGGTGGCCTATATAGAAGACACGAAGCTTCTGGAATGGAAGTTGGTAGATAACATGGGTAATGGAACAAAGATTCAGTTCAAGTGCCTGATGGGCTGTTGAGCCCAACCCAAACGTATGAATGAATGAATGATGATATTCGTAGCTCTGGTTATAGCTGCTTCTCACAACATGGATCAGTGATCGTGGATGTAATGAAATATATACAATGCGGTCCATATACAAATCGCGTAATTTCTTATGGAACCTTCCTAGATTACACAAGTACGACAAGGAAAATATGAGAAAAACAGCTTGAAAGAGAGAGAAAGTATAACTGTGTGCGCGCATCGGAGGCGTGTACCCCTAGGGGATGCCGAATGTTGAATGTCCTTTACAGAGAGAAAGAGAATTCACTAGTATTCAGAACGGACAATAAACATTCGGCCATCCCCTAGACCTGGGTACACGCCTCCGATGCGCGCACACAGTTATGCTTTCTCTCTCTTTCAAGCTGTTTTTCTCATATTTTCCTTGTCGTACACTTGTGTACTCCAGGAAGGTTCCATAAGAAATTACGCGATCTGTATATACACTGCGGGCCGAAATAAAGGAGTACATTTTTTAATTGAAAATATTTTTTTTGTTTTTTGAGCGATTTATTTTCTTTTTGCAGGGCTAATAAAACCTAACATGTCCTCAACATGACTGTACATTTGGAAGCAAAAATAATGTACAGGGTCGGACTTTTAAAAAAAATTATATAACAGCTAGTGCATTTGAGCTCGTTGCAAATGAAAACTGTCTTAGCTAAATTGTACTAATATGCATTTTCGGTAGATAAACTATCCAGAACACTTCAGTAAGAAGGAAATTTTCCGGAAATATTTTTTATTAAATAACATTTTAACAAATAACACATTTATGAAAACAGTTTAGTAACTTTAAAACTTGGAGTAAAATATGAATGTGGCCACCATTATTGTTTACCACTTCTTGAAGTCGTCTGCGCCATAAATTGATAGCCCCATTTATTGCACCTGTTCAAAATTGTTCCAAACAAACTGCATTCTTTCTTTGAGCTGCTCGATTGTTTCAAATTGTTGTCCGTCATACAAATTTTGTTAGAAAATTCCCCAAATTGAATAATCAACCGGATTTAATTCTGGGGTATGGTGGTATGTCCACTTAGTACGCATGAAAAACAAACAACAGGCAAAAGTGATATGTCAAACAAAGGCATGTGGAAAGCGACCAAGGGGAAGACCACGAAAAACCTGGGATGATGCAGTTTCGGAAATTCTTAAAGAGCGTGGACTAAATCGACAGGAGGCGAAGTTAAAGGCATTTGTTACCGGGAATGGGCTAAATTTGTCCACAATTGAAAACACCTTAACACTTTAGGGTATATTAAGGTTCTGATTATATATCTGTTAGGTGGCCACATTCATAATATTTTTCTCTAAATTTTAAAGTTACTAAACTGTTTTCATAAATGTGTTATTTGTTAAAATGTTATTTAATAAAAAAATGTTATTTCACGAATCCGTTAATTTCGAAAATTTCCTTTTTAATGAAGTGTTCTGAACAGTTTCTCTACCGAAAAAGCATATTGGTACAATTTTAGCTGAAACAGTTTTCATTTGCAACGAGATCAAATGCACTGTTATATAATTTTTTTTATAAGTCCGACCCTGTGTATTATTTTTGCTTCCAAAGTTACAGTCACGTTGAGGACATGTTAGGTTATAAGCCCTGCAAAAAGAAAATAAATCGCCTAATAAACAAAAAAAATATTTTTGTAGCAGAACGACCACTATTGGGTTATGCAACCTATCTACATCACCGCATTCAGCCCACCGTATGAGCCTTCGCCTCTACGGGTAAGAGGGCGCTACTTAAATTGCCCGTAAGCCACCGACAGTGATGTAACTTCGTCCTATACATAGTGGTGCGGTGAAACAACGAGTAGCGATACACCTAGGATTACATCCATGGTTATTTCTTTCGAATAGTGTTTTATATATTGTCTTCTTTTATTCTGTAATGTCTTGTCTTTTCTGTTAATAAATTATAAAATATTACTACATTTTCAATTAAAAAATGTACTCCTTAATTTCGCCCCACAGTGTATATGGAATAAATTCAATTTTAGCGTTATTATGTATTATGTGACAAAAACTAAAACAGGTCGATTCTATTCTTAAATTGACAGTTTACAGTGTGAAAATATTATCCCCCTCCACAACCCCCTGGAAAATTTTAAAAAAGAAAGGGGGTCGTGTGGCACCTTGTTTGAAAGGGATTTTAGTCCTCTGTTCAGCAATATAGAGTTTTTTTAAGTTCGGTGCAATTATAACTGAGAAAATTAATTTTTAAGATGTTAAATTTTGATAAAGACTATAGACATTTTCAAGGGAATCTAGCTAGAAATATTTGATATAAGAATGGTAATTATTAAAACGAAGCAAGTTCTCTAAATAATCCGTAAAGTGAGAAGTCATCGGACTTTTAAGGCACCTGTCTATCGTTAACTGCTATTGATATTTCTTCATTCCTAATCTCAAATTTGCTATAAACCTTCCAAATAAAGGGAAGTTTTTACATTTTCGTGGTAAACAGTTTTAGACAAAGAAAAATATTTTTTATTGTAATGTATTATACTTAATACGCTGTAGATGGTACATGATATACCAATGTTTTGTTTAATATTTTTCATAGTTTTTTTAAATATTTTTACTTCTGTATTATCATTTATAATATTTTTACAAACTGATGATAAAAAAAGAATGAGGGACTACAAAAAAGAATTTTAAAAGCAGAGGGGACGCGTTTACGACGGACCAGCCTAGCGATCGAGTTCGGGGGCCAAGATACAATCGACAAGCAGTAAAGCAGACACCATTCACGTACCACCACCTCCCATTATATGCCGTCAACCGTAGTGCAGCAACTGAGTAGAAACAAGTTTCGTGATGTTTAGAAATTGATTTCATACTGAAATATTATTTTAGTAAACGTAGTGATGTCGAACAATAAAACGCGCTTGTGTCATATCCAAAAATGGGAAAATTTCGACGGATACGGCTTTAATTTACATGCAGAGAAAGGTAAACCCGGTCAATATATTGGCAAAGTAGACGAAGGATCGCCCGCCGAGGCAGCGGGCTTAAGGCAAGGTGACAGAATCTTGGAAGTTAACGGTGAAAGTATCGCCAATAAAACACATAAACAAGTTGTAGAACTCATCAAATCTCAAACGGGAGAAACTAAAATTCTTGTAGTAGACGCTGATGAAGATGGTATCATTCTCACTGAAGTAAAAATTAATGAAAAACATGAAAATTCCAACAACAACAATAAGAAGGAAGAAAACGGTCAGTTAAATCTGAGCATGACTGCTGCCGAATTACGAGCGAAGTTAGCGGCTAAGAAAAAATTCGACCCAAAAAAAGAATCCATGGATTTCAAAAAAAAGTTTGATATTGTGCAAAAACTGTGAAGATAAATTCTTGTGGAAGAACAAAGTGACCTTGCTTCCCAGGTATTATATAAATCTCGTGACATGTGCATTTTGTAAACGGAATTAATCGAACTGAGCCTAATTGTTCAAAAAATTAAATATTGCCTGGAGTTATTATTTTTAAAAGTAAACAAAAGGCAAAAATTTAGGTAAGCTGTTTTTGATATTTTACAACCACACACAGGTAGGAACCCAAAAAGTTTTGTTTCAAAAATAGTTATGAATAAACTTTATTCGTTATTAGTAAGATTTTTTTGTATTTTTGAACAATTGGTATTTAGATATGTAAGCATATATATGGTAATTCTTCGAATACGTAATTACCCAATACGAACAGGTTATTAATTTTGCGGTAACTACCTATCTACTTAGCATAAATAACTAAATGGTTGTGTAAGACGTGAGACATGAAATCTCAACTTTCAATACCCAGTAAATATAAAAAAACAAGTTTATATTAAATACCATATAGTGACTCATATCGGATCATTTAGTATAAATTTTAATTTTTGAAAACAATAAAAATAAAAATAATTCACACACAAAATTTAATTTTGTTATACACTATTTTGCATTGTATTTACCGGGTAACTATCTTTAAATTCACTAATCTTGTTATAATATTTTTTTTAGAACTTTTGTCAAGAGCGACGAACATTTTGTTTTAACTTTTTTTATTGATTGACGAGCACTACATTAAAAATCCATTTCATAGATATAACCCTTAATTAAAATTCTCTATAGTCATGAATATTTCAATTAAAAAATAATTACCCACACAAAAAAATTACCCATAAGAAAATTAAACAAATGTTGATGATTATTCAAATCGTCATATTTTCTAAAATATCACCAAAACATTTTTTCCTACAGTCGCACGTAAAATGACTAATTACTATATGAAATCGTAAAGTCGGCAATTGCCAAGGATTGTTACTTTACGCTCTAGAGCAGAAGGAGGAATCTTTTTCAATCGCTAATCCCACCAAATTTGATGAAATAAGCGAGCGAAAAAGGTTACTTTTTTGCTCTAGAGCGTAAAGTAACAATCCTACGCATTTGTCGATTTTATTTGAATACATTTACGCGTGACTTTCGAACGTAAAGTAAAATTGACGCTTTCAAAAGATCGCCGCAACATTCTTTCTCAAGCGGCAATCTGTTACTTTACGCTCCAAGTACACAAATAAAACTATTAAGAATTAATGAAACAAGTTCAGATATTATTTATTGCATATTATTTTTCGAGATTCGCTGCTCTACATAAAACTCTGGATAAACCTATGTGAAGAAAAATTATTATATTAATGAAACAAATAAAAAAAGACGGAAATTGGGGTTAGCTTTGTGCGCCTTAAATTATTTTTGTTGTCTGTACCACAAAGATAATTAAAAATATTTGTTTACTGGGTACCAAATTTTTTTGGCTTAAATATTGAAATGTTGGGAATGATTACCAAACAGCTTAGGTTATACAATACATCCTGTCTTAATTATCGATTAGATTTGCCATTATGTATTTTATAATAGCGTACAATTATGACGTACTATTAGGTATATCTATTTCTGTCAGCCACTTAATTGTTTCCTGTTACACAAAATGTTGAAAAAATTTGATTTACTCTCTTCAGTTGAGCACTGTTATTTACACACAAATTTGATTAAGTTTTATAAAAGAATTGTAACATTCTAGAAATTTTTGTAGGACCACCCATGTACACCCTAGTTGATGCTTAGTGCCTATCCACACTATAATGTCGATCACACTTCGTGGTAAAATACTGGGTGTCCCAGAAGTCTCTGCAAAAATATTGGAACTCAGAAACGATAGGGAGGTGCTGTTTTCGATGACAATTTCTTTTTATATAAATTTTTTTCAGAATAAATGTTCAATTAGTGAAATCTTATATAGGGTGTTTTAAAAAGTCGCGATCGTAGTTATAAATCTAGGCGACACAGGCAACTAATAATTATTTATTATATTTTACAACAAAAACGTGGATTTTGAGTATAAAATTTTCATTTCTTCTGAATTATATAGAAAATACATCAATTTACCAGAAAACATGTATGTAGATACTACATGAATGGCATCAACCATGTTAATTACTAAGACAACTTAAACTGTGTCACTTGCATGAAATTGTTGATAAATCCAGGATTTTTTAATAAATCTTTGTCTGGGATAATGTACGAACTGTTATTGACATTATAGTTTGAAAATGAAGCGAAAATAAAATCTATTTTCAATTTGGACTCGATGTATCTGTGAAGAAATGGTATGTAGTTATTTTAAAAATCTACTAAAAAAGTGACGTTCTGTATATTAATATTAGGTACCTATAGTCTTGGTAGTCCTACTAAAATTTCGATGTAGTTGAAACTTTGACTGCTAAATTTGTTTCTACAATATTGAGATTTGCTATGCTTATTGTTGTCACTTTTTATCAAAAACTTCTATGCTATCTATTTTTGGTCAGCTATTTATCTATTCAAATACAATATCCGCCAAAATAAGCAGTACCGAATATTAAAAATGAGATTTATTTTTTAATCTCTATAATTTAAGTGTTCAAAATGTTCCCCATTTCGATGCAAACCAGCTTCATGTCTATTTTGTAAGTCACTAAATATATTTGATAAAAAGTGGTATATATAAGTATACATATTTTATGAGCACCCTCTATTTCGGTACTGTTAATTTTGGCGGATGCCGTTTATTGGAGAATTTTGGATAGTGAGAAGTGAGTATTTTACGAAAAAAAGGAATCTCATGATTTTGTTATATTTTGTTATACGAAAAATAAATTTGTTTTGAAAACATTTGTATTTTTTGTTAATCCTATAATATCTTAATGTTATAAACAATAATTGCATGGAATTAAATATGTTTTATATTATTGGCGTGTATGTGTACTAGTATAATTTGAAAATATAAATAGTTGGCACTACTCAAATTACATTTTCTGTTTTTGGCTACATAAATAGGTAAACAGTGCCATTCAAAAGTCCCCTCCCCAACTCGTATCTTTTGAACGGCTACACTTACATTAATAAAATTTGGAGGGTGAAAATAAAGTCTTGTAAACTTCTCTACGAATGGTAACAGGTGACGTAATAGTAATAGATGACGTCACAGTGCCACTCTGGTCAATAATTTTAAATAGGACCTTATGGCAAGTGATATCTCGTTTGAAAGGCATTGACATTGGCTACATAGCCATATTAATTTTGTTTGGGTTTAAACTAATTTTGACGGATAAATTAAATCAATACCAAAATTATTGGAATTATTTTTTTAAATTTAGTTAATTAAATATCAACAATGGATTCTTATGGCAAGTGTTCGAAATGTGCTCCGTCTACTTCCTTCCCTTAAATTTGAATTTAGGAAGACAGGACCAACTATGTGGTTTCCCAAAATACCTGCCCAAACATTGACTTTTTCTGGAAATTGGGTATGTTGTTCACGAAAGGTGTGAGGAGTTGTGTCACTCCAATACCTTACATTTTGTGTATTCACATTTTCATTGAGGCAAAAAGTACTTTCGTCACTAAAACAAATTGTTTTTGTGTAATGTGGGTTTTGACTAATTTTATTTGTCATACATTCACAGAATTTGAGTCTTCTGTCGGGGTCGTCATCCGAAAGGTGTGCACCATTTTTAACTTGTATGGATGAAATTTATTTTTAGCCAACACTCTCTGTACTGTACTTTTACTTACTTCACAGATAGACGCAACTTTAGTTGAAGAGGAAGTAGGGTTTACTACCATTTCAGCAAGTATATCCATTTTTATCATCACTAAATGTTGGTTGACCAGATCGTTTGTCATCTTGAACACTACCTGTTGCTTCAAACTTGTGAAGAAGCTCCCTGAAATAAGTTCTCGAGATAGGGCGATCTGGGTGTCTCTCATTAATATTAAATAAACGTTCCGCTTCATGGATATTCTTTCTAGATTCACCAATTATTAAGATAGCTGCTACTTTGTCGGCTTGAGTACGTACCATTTTGCCTATGTAAACTCTTAAACGTCTCGTTAAACAATAATAAAATTAAATATTTAAGCTATTTAGAAAAACTTTGCAAAGCAACAAATACTATTAAATTAAAAACGTTAATTTTTTTGACAACTAACCAGAGGCGTACTGAAAAATCTTCAATATTAAATGTGAAATAATAATTTTGGTATTTATTTAATTTATCCGTCAAAATTAGTTTAAGCCCAAACAAAATTAATATGGCTATATAGCCAATGTCAATGCCTTTCAAACGAGATATCACTTGCCAAAAGGTCCTATTTAAAATTATTGGCCAGAGTGGCACTGTGACGTCATCTATTACTATTACGTCACCTGTTTCCATTCGTAGAGAAGTTTACACCCTGACACCCGTAGGGTAAACCAGGGTTAAGATTATATAATATATAGAGAAGTTTACAACACTTTATTTTCACCCTCCAAATTTTATTAATGTAAGTTTAGCCGTTCAAAAGATACGAGGGGGGGAGGGGACTTTTGAATAGCACTGTATAGTGTCTTCAAACTATAGGTAAAAGATAACAATATAGTGACAGATTTTTTACTGCTTCCTATTAATTTGAAAACGATCGACTCGATACCAACTAGAGAAAATCATCAAGGATTTTCAGCGAAATTTTATTATTATTATGCATAATGTGAAAATGGTACTGCGTGAAAAAAATATTAATTATAAATAATTTCTATGTATATATAGTAAAGCAATGAATTATTATATTTATTCATTTTCTCCATAATAATCTTACTACATCGGGTAGCCAATCGATAAAAAATAATTTATTTGTATGTATAAAACTTATCTGTATATTTTATTAAAGTTTAATCTGATCAATAGGGACCAGGATAATTAATTGTTGTTAAGGGCAAGCTTCCCAGAAAAATAAACCTATTGAGAACTATATTTATGGCTATTAAAAACTTTGGTTTAACTTAAATTGTCCCTTTTTAACGATTAAAAAATGGGAAAACTAAATTTTCTTCACTTAAAACTGATTTTTCATTAAAAACTATTTTCAATTTCTTGCGTATTTTCTTTAACAACACTTTGGAACATTTGTACGAATCAATTGGCAATCAGCAATCAATAAGGAGTCTAGTCTAGGAGGAATCGGCGCATGAGTACCGAAAACTATTACACCTCAATTTTTTTATGCCATCCTCTTCAAATTGCCCTACTGATGATATAAATGCATGTTGCCATGGGGCAACCCGGTGCCATATTGTTTAAACAATCAAAAGGAATTGTTATTTTTCAACCAGACACATTCTTTTTAGATTATTTATCGAAATACCAATAAAAAAGGTTCTATGACTTTTCACGATAAAGTTGATATTTCCAAAGATATGAATTTTTTAAGGTTCGAAAAATCTCAAATTTCGGTACTTTCGACCCATGAAAAATACAGGGTGTTTACAAATGACACCTACAACGTTTGCATGTAGATACCTCTCATAAAATTGGACAAAATGATATAAGGATAGAAGGGTCCAGCCTCCTTACTTTTCGAATTACAGGGTGTTGAAGTTTTGAAAAATTGAATGTTTTAATTCGATCACTTTAAAATGGATGAATAAATTGATTTGACATTTGGCAGGTTCTTTTTAAATGTAAAAAGGTGTATTGTGATGAAAAACCATTTTTCAATTTTTGATCCAGTGGTGTATATTTGGAAGAATATGTTACCTATCCCCTTCCATTTTTCACGCCACTGACATTTGAAGCAATTTGTAGTTTTCAAGATATTTAATGATTTCATGAAGTCTGCAAGAACACTTTTTAATAATTAATTTAAAAAAATATATTTTCTTGTATTTTTTTCAATAACTATAACCAAGTACTTATGGTTGGAATATGTAAAAGGAACTAATTTATGAAACAGCAATGCATCTAAAACATTCGGAGAAGATTATTGAAAATACTTGTCCAAACTTGTGAATCACTAGTTGGGACAAATATTTTCAACAATTATTGAAAACTACAAATTTTTTGATACGTAAAGGTTATTCGTTTTTCACGTGAAAACCATTTAAGAATACAAAATTTAAAAAATACTGCTTCAAATGTCAGTGGCGTAAAAAATGGGAGAGGAAAGGTAACATATTCTTCCAAATGTACACCACTGGATCAAAAATTGAAAAATATTTTTCCATCAAAATATGCCCTTTTACATTTAAAAAGAACCTGCCAAATGTCAAATCAATTTATTCATCCATTTTAAAGTTATCGAATTAAAACATTCAATTTTTCAAAACTTTAACACCCTGTAATTCGAAAAGTAAAGAGGCTGGACCCCTCAATCTTCATATCATTTTGTCCAATTTTACGAGAGGTATCTACATGCAAACGTAGTAGGTGTCATTTGTAAACACCCTGTATTTTTCATGGGTCGAAAGTACCAAAGTTTGAGATTTTCCGAACCTTAAAAAATTCATATCTTTGGAAATATCAACTTTATCGTGAAAAGTCATAGGACCTTTTTTATTGGTATTTCAATAAAGAATATAAAAAAAATTTGTCCGGTTGAAAAATAACAATTACTTGCAATTGTTTAAGCAATATGGCACCGGGTTGCCCCATGGCAACATGCATTTATATCATCAGTAGGGCAATTTGAAGAGGATCGCATAAAAAGATTGAGGTGGAATAGTTTTCGGTACTCATGCGCCGATTCCTCCTAGACTAGTTAGTTACCTTCATCCGAATTCGCAGTAGGTTTGTAGTACGCTTGCTGATCAAAAAGAACGACTGGAGCGGGACTCGCACTGACTCGCACCCTTCTCGCCCTATCTATACGCACACTAATAAAAATACCTTAAAAGCGCTTTCAGACGAGACACATTATAAATATAAATAGACGAGTTCACACGAGACACAGATAATGATTAATGTATTTTTAGCGCGCGATTATGTCAGACATTTTGTGGCCGGCTTCTAGTGTCTGAAAAGTATCGCGCGCTAAAAATACATTAATCATTATCTGTGTCTCGTGTGAATTCATCTATTTATATTAATCAGAGATAATGTATTTTTAGCCGCTCGATTCTTTTCAGACACTAGTAGCCGGCCACAAAGTGTCTCGTCTGAAAGCGGTCTTATTTGTGAGATTTTTTAGAGTCAAAATACCCATTACCCATTTACATGGTATTATCATGTGTCCCGCATAATGTACTATCCTGCATTTTAATATTTAAACACATTGCCAAACTCACTCTGCTGAAAATCCTATCAGAAGGAATTGGGATCAAACTTTCGTTTAGCCGAAATCACTTTTGTAAGATCGAAATTTATTTTTTATTACCTACCAAATTTATATTTAGTTCAAGTATCAATAACAAATTTAAATTACTCATTATCAACAAAGTTTTATCTATTAAAAATTATTTTATAAATTTGTTTATAGTGGATTTGTATCAAAATGAATAAATCTATTTAGTAAATAAAAGAAAAAAGAAAAAAGTTTTTCATACACCTAACTGATTACAGCAGTCTCAAAAAGTTCCTCAAGGAACAGAGATGATATGTTTCTGTAAAATTATTTTTCTATATGTATATCCAGAACGTTGAAGATACAAGTTCCCATGTAACTGATTACGATTAATCTAAAGTTTGGAAAATAAAAATGATGTATTTCCGCAAACAAATTTTTGTTTGTTATCTGTAGAGTAGGGAGGGTGAGTGTAGGCTCACAGCACTTAGGCCACATGTGACCCATTGTACTTCCTCCCCACGATACACTAACTCACGGTATGTTCTTGCGCATGTAGCCGACAGCGTGTGACGTCATGTGGGAATCTCAATCGGTGATGTACAATGCTAAATATATGGGAAATACTCTGTTTGTGTTTAATTTTCATGCATATTTCCACTTTATGAATGATTATTTAAATGCGACATGGTTTTTCAGATATAATATGAAATATTACTTGAGTTAACTGTATATACCCTCACTTCGTGGAATCTACTCATTATATGGTTTTAAATGAAACTAACTGTTTCTAAATGACTCCACAATATATTTGTAAAAATGTGTAAATTGCAAGTGAATTGACAATTGTTTCGATATAAATATCATCGTCAGAATGATATATCGATGATATTTGTATCGAAACAATTGTCAATTCACTTGCAATTTACACATTTTTACAAATATATTGTGGAGTCATTTAGAAACAGTTAGTTTCATTTAAAACCATGAAATATTACTTTATTATCAGTAACTTAGTTATCTTTTTTTGGTAAGTACAATGATGCTGGGAGTTCACAATGTACAAAACGTGTAGAAATATGTAGGTAATATATATTTTTTACATTTTAAAAAGATTTGAAACAGAAATATTTATGGGTGGACGAAATTAAAACACACCATTATATTATAAATATTTTATATTTCATATTTCGACCATTATATTTTATTTATTATACAAGACTCCTTAACAAAGGTGTCATTGGGATACGAAACGAGCCGAAGGCGAGTTTCGTATGGTTAATGCGAGTGTATTAATAACCATATTACATGAAACTTGCATACAATATTTTTTCTACGAAAAAGAAATTTGATTTGAAAAGAAATATAAAAAAATGCACAAACCGGGTCTCGAACCACCCTACGGGACCACATTAAACTAATATAAAACGTATAAAGTTATTTTACTGTTATACAAAATTAGTAATAAATTATTATAAACAAAAATTAATAAGTTTTGGTCTGGTGCTCGACATTTATTTTGGTCTATTCTCGACATTCTACACTCAAAAATGGGTCTGCCTACTTGGTTATTTAAAACTTTAGATTTCTATTTGTCAATTTTTCAGTCATAATGAAAACCAGTCTTATAATGAGTATCATTATGAAACTGAAAATTGGCATTTATTTAATAATTTATAGTATAGGAGTAGAAAAAAGCTTATATTTAGAATCATTTATTGAAATTTGTTAATTTTGACATATTCTTGTACAGTTTTTTCAGGCAATTTTGAAAACTGATTTTCCTATTTATGTCCCTTAATCGTTACAAAACAAAAATAGCCTTATTTTATAAAACAGTATTAAATAACACTAATAACAGTAAATTAGTGGGTAATAAAATTCCAAATAAACGAATCAACTCAACTAAAATTGAAATTAAACTTAACAACACCTTGTATTGCATGAAAACACAATGAATCGAAAGACTGGTGAGAGGTGGGTGTAAAATTCTGGTTCCCACGTGACGTAACTGCGCGGCTCGGACGGAGTAGAAATCAGCATACCGTGAGTAAGTGTATCGTGCATCCTCCCGAGGAGTTGTTCTCCTAGGTCATCGTCCATCCTGTCCCTCTTAGGAAGGTGGACAGGTCACTAGGAGACATCTCCTTTATATCGGCAGGTGTAGGCCAAGACTCGCATAGGACATGCCTGACAGTTTCATCTTCCTGTTCACATATCCTGCATAGAGGTGTGTCCACTAGCCCTATAGTATGGAGGTGTTTCCTTAGTTGACAGTGGCCAGTCAGAAATCCTACTGTTAAACGTAGGTTTTTCCTGGTCATCGCCAAATATTTCTTCGACACCAGCTTCCCAGGGTCGCCAAGGATGATCCTGGTAAGACTGCATCCTTTAGTTCCACTCCATTCCGCAATTGTCGAAGTCGTCATCAGGCCGTAGGTGTCACTGGGTCCTAAAATTTTTAGTCCAGCCGCTTCCCTGGCTAAAGAATCGGCAATGCGATTACCTTTACTCCTGTCGTGCCCTTTAACCCACATCAGGATAATATTGTTATCTGCCGAGGCGTTAGCTAAATCTTGGTGGCACTCTAGTACTAGCCCCGATATAACACACGTTGTCTGTTCAAGGCTAATAGGGCTTGTCTACTATCAGTGCAGATTGTTATGCTTTTGCCAGAAATTCCTTTTCTGGTTAGTTCTTTTGCGGCAATTGAGATACCAGCCAGTGCTGATGAAACAAGGTTGTTATTGTTTCCCATTCCCCACTTAATCCTTAGGCTTAGTGCTTCCTCTGGAGTAAACTCCACATCCTGAGCCTTTCATTTTTGAGCCATCTGTATTATATGCGTATTGCATTTGCAGCATCTGACTCTATGTTCTCTTTTATTTGTATTTTGTTTGCTATATTCCTATAAATATAATTTTTCATCACTAGTGCAATATGAACCAAAATTGGTCATACTTTTCCAAGTTCAAATTTTAAAATTAACTATTCTATAAAACATTAATATTTCAAGGAAAAATGTAAAAACAAATAACAAGAATTTGTAGACTGGTTATTCTCACAACCCACCTTGATATTTTCACCTTCGCCTACTTGCAGGAGAAGGATCTAAGGATGAATCAAATAGTTAATCACATTTTTAAATGAAGGTCAGCTTAATCTTATTTAATTAATTTATATTTTTATAAGTATGATATAACTTTGTATAATATTCATATAAGGCAACGTGGACCATGTTACTATAAATTCCTGTGTAAAATAATGAATGAATACTTACCTACCTTCCTTTTCCTGCAATCATTAAAAAATCGAAATTCGTAAACTGGTTTGTTTTAGAAAACAAGCAAATTGTTTATAAAAATATTAATAGAAAAACTGCTGCTTTGTTTTAAAAACATCAGGAATGTTTTGGATGAAAAAAAAAATATGTATGTTCTTAATTAACTATATAAACAATTAAAATCAAATATTAAATTAAACTTTAGGTCGTATCATTGAAAAATGCCACAATTTTTAAGTTTATAAAAAAAACTTATAATATAAAATTATCTGCTATAAAATATTGTAGTATAAAATAAAATAGTTTCCTTACCCACTAATTATTTACTATTAAATTGTAGAATATTTGGTCAAGTTTGAGTACAACTCTGTAATATCCGAGAAACATGGGGTTGTTAAAAGATTATTGCAATCCAATACTCTATGTACTTTTTGAAACAAACTATAGAAGGATAAATAATATATGATATATGAGCTATAATGAAAACTGAATAAACTGAAGTAAATATTTAAACTCTTTCATGTACACAAATGATAATTCGTAAATTTTGGAACCAGAGTGTTATAAAGGTACATTTTGGAGATCAGTGTTTCAAGAGCTTTCAAAAGTCGCATGATGTAGGTACCTACTACCTAATATAAACAATGTGAAATATAAGCCCATATGATATATAAATAATAGATATACACTTTTCTAAAGATGACTGGTCTGAAAATAATATTCAAAATAAAAAACCACTACCTAAACCATAAGCGGTCGTTTAACAGGAACATACAAAAAACGTTTTAAAAACAAAAATGCGGAATAAATAATTTAAGATTGTCTGTAGTCACTGAAATAATAGTGGATTAAGACAGGATGCTTTATTTACTATCTATAGGATATAGATTGCGATATCACCGCAAATATGGCATTTGATATTATTTTTACAATGAGTGGCTTCTACATTTATGTATTTATTAAGTTTAATCAGTAATTGTTCTTATCGGAAAGCATGATAAACACTACAAATTATTGATTAGTGATGACACTCATATTAATTAATAACATATGGATTGACGCTGTTAAGATAGTAAACATCTCCATGAATAAAATATATTCAGTTTTACAAATTGTCTAAATAAATAATTGTTGTGATTGTTTGTTTTACTTAGAGGTATTACAGCTCATTAAGCAAAACCGTGAAAAAAATTGATTAGACATGTAGATCAATGACGACACAGTCGAATTTCAGTCATCAAACCGAATATAAATAGCGCATTTTGTAACATGAAAACTTTCCACTTTTTCCTAAACACTGTTGAAATTTTAATCGCTTTTAATATCGCCTATACTAGATTGAAATCAACATATAAAACGATAAAGATAAAGAGGATAAAAACTTTTGAATTAGTGCTAAATTTGGTTGTCTGTATTTTTAATTTAATTGATATTGTCATTAAAATTGCTTAAGCACATTTCAATAACCATGTTCTACAATATGTAGCATAGTGAGGTATAAAAAAGTAGCCAGTAATTCATTGTAAAATGAAATGATTCATCCCATGGTAAAATATGATTTAAAAATAAAATAGATGCTTCTATATGCAGGAAATCATTATCTCTGCATAATAATTATTAAGAATTATGCATGTGAGTATCACTATGTTTTA
The DNA here is from genome assembly GCA_910591675.1 of Galerucella calmariensis. NCBI lineage: Eukaryota > Metazoa > Arthropoda > Insecta > Coleoptera > Chrysomelidae > Galerucella > Galerucella calmariensis. Next base: position 88,241 of record CAJUYG010000190.1, read on the forward strand.
TAATATACTTTTACGTGAAGTGTTTCATCATTACATAATAACAAAAATTGAAAGTAATGTTCGACCAACATTATAAAAATTGTATAAAATTAAAGTAGGTATTGCTTCGCTTAAACAGATGTGGTTATATTTTCAAAACCAGTAAAAATTTCGTTAAGCGAAAAAGTCGACAGCTGGCATCTATTAATGGCATCTATTAATAGATGCCAGTTAAGTTTTACGCAATCTCCATGATCTAGTTTGGTTGAGGTGTAGCTGTTCGTAGTCCCATTCAGGCGGAATAAATCTACGCTATCGACACGTGTTTGCAAATGAACATCGAAAGATGCCAAGAGATCCTTTTACTCTCAGATAGTCAGGCAGTACCGAAATCTTTAGCATGTCCCCAGATCAGATCTAGAGGAACTGCCTACAAAAACTCTTAACCCTGGCAAACCATAATAGAGCAACACTTAAGTGGGTTCCGGGGCACAAAGGTATTGCAGAAAATAAAATGGCAGACATCCTAGCAAAGCTAGGGTCTGGAACTACATTCCTGAACCAGTTTTTCCAATATCAAAAAGCTGCTGCACGTGGTTGTAGGCTCAAACTCACTGGAGCCACGTGCCATAGCAGTAACACAGAAAACTAATGGTCAAAAACCCCTAGGAGTGGCTGGTCAAAATTATGGACATTATGAAGCAATCTATGTGTATGACCACAATGGAAGTCAGTAAACAACTTCTTAAACATTTTCGTTAAAACTAACACAATCAAATTACGCAGATTACTCAAAATTCGACACTACACAGATAGCAGTTTAAACAGGATAAGAAGTAGGTACACTTGTTACTGCATGGGAAATTTAAAAAATCACCAACTTATCAAACTAGCCTCGTACATTTGAATATATTATCAATTAAAAAACCCATACTGAGGTAAAAAGTTCCAGCTCTGTACGTTTAGTTTGTAAACAAAACAAAATTCTTTGTTTATTACGCTGCAGAAAAAAATTTCAATATGGAGATTTAAATTGGTCTATAATAAAAAATATTTTAAAATTTCGAATTACCTAGCCCGTTATGTATAGTATGGCATAGTTAGTATCTTATAAATCATTAGAATTAGTCACTTTCACTTGATTAAGTGAAATTTAGCTAAATAAAATCCCATATAGGTACTTAAGCAATCGTTCGATTGCACAATAAAATCTTTTAGTTACAAAGGCAAACAAGTGCCTACCTTGAAAAATTAACACACAGAGGTGAAAATTCATCTGAAAGCGAAGCAAAAATGTTATTGAACCATTTCAGTACAATATGTCAGCAGATACAGACGAAGATCACTATCATCCATCAACAAGATTAATCGAGATCGAAAAAAACAGTGAACAGTGCGGGTTCCATTTAACAAGAAGCAAATGGGATCCTTATCCTTGGGTGGTTAGTGTAGACAAAAACAGTGCGGCTGCTTTGTCCGGTCTAAGAACCGGAGACTGCGTTCTAGAAGCCAACGGAGAAGATGTTCTTGGAAAGAGGATAACTGAAATAGCGGAAATTGTTAAGTCAAATTCTGAAGAAGTTTCACTTTTACTTTGGAATGCTGGTATCGATGCTCGATGCACGTCAGAGGTAATGCGAGAATTTTACATTATACGAGTAGGTACCTACCTAAACAGTGGCATTACAAATATTTTTCAAAACGTGTGCTTTAAAAAATAAATTTAGAACATATTCACACATTTTTGTATGCTTTTGGGAGACATCCTATAGCTTATTTGGATATTTATTGCTCTCTAAACATCCCACAAACAATAAATGTTTGATGGATGATGTTTAAAAGATAAGTAAATGATTGATAAGCAGATGATTATTTGTTTTTTTTATTTAAGATTGTTTTACTGATTGTACTGCATTTAAAATAACAGTTCTAAACATTTTTTTAAAGTTTCTATCATAAAAATTTGGAAGTAGGTATAACTAGACAGTTTGGCACATTTAATTAATACACCTCGTAAAATCCGCATTTCAGTGTGTCCTGGAATCAACAGTAAGGTGATTATATTGTCCTCGCCTCGCCTCGCCTAGGTACTCCCATACCATTTTGGAACTGATTACACAAGAACTTTAATGGCTATTTAACGATAGGACATGATGATAATATTTTGCCTTCTATATCCTTTTTCAATATTGAGCTGGGCACACTTTCCTATGGGGTGAATTTTCGCTTAAAAGCTACTTTGCGGCTTTTCCCAATCTTTCGGACTGTTTGGTTCCTGGCCCGTACACTCGAATCATATCCCATATAGTTCCTTCTATTACTTTTGAGCCGCATTGTACCATTGAATGGCATTCTTTCCATGTTTGGTAATGATAACAATGACTACAATGAGTAACCCTAAGCAACTTTTCTAGAAATCAATTAGGGAATTATTTTTTTGATTATCCATAAATGTTAAATTTATTTATAATATCCTAAAATATTAAGAAGGGATTTAGTAGTTTTATTATATAAAATAATAGCAATTTTCTTTAGTACTTTCGATTTGTGTATCACCTATAATTTGAAAAAATTCGTATATTCATGAAATAGCCTATTTTAGCTGTATGTCTATATAGTGCTTATAATTAACCACAAAACAGTCCGCAACTCTTATGAGACGACAATGTCATGACTTCCACAGAAATTTGACACCTTGTATTTATTATGAATTACAATGTTATCTCTACTGCATTTGTTAACCATTTTTATCATGCATTTTCAGTTTCTGTTAAATCATTATAGTTTATTTATTACCCGAGAAAAGAGAAGTATACTTTATTGACACTAAAGCATTAATAGGCCATCGACCGAGGTCTTTCAGCCAATTTATTACCCGTATTTTCATTATATAAAAAATAATTTAGGTCTAGCTATTGGTAAAAGTTTTTGGTTAAAATGAAAGATTTACCAAATCAATTTTTTCCTTTTTTCCTTAAGATTCAAATTTTATTTGTGAAAACTGTCGAGTAATATTTCTGTTGCTTATAAATTTCATTTAATAATTATATTTTTGTTTCCAGTCTTCCAAACATATTTTGTTTAAAATTAAATACAGATTTTCCAGTTCTTATCTCCCATTTTAAATAGAATACTCCCACTGTTTTATCTATCTTCCTGTTTTAATTTTATAAAACAATAAAGACGAAAAATGTTGATAATAATGAAGAACTTATGATTTTAAAAGAATCGAATATCGAACACACGATTTAAATCCAAAAGGATTGATTGGTTTTAGAGACTATCGTTAATGTAGTAAACTTAGTTTTATTTAAAAATAAAATTTTGCAAAGTAAAGGTATAATTGTTGTATATATAGGTATTGTCAATAGTTAAACATTTGTGGTTTGCTATAAAGTAGGTATAAACATTAAATCGTGACTTATTTATAAAGATGCAAGGAAATCGCTGTATTTTTTGACTTAACGATCACGTATTCCGATTAAGTGAAAATATTTATAATATGTACTGTATCGGGTATTTTATTTAAAAGAAAAATTATAACTACATGACGTAGAATGTTATTGTATAATTGAAAATTGTTTATATTTCTTATTTGATAAATTCATTATCCAATTAATATATGGTGTACGAGAATGAGTAGAAAAAAAGGTGCAAGCCGTCAAAATTAAATAGACATCTTGCATACACAGTTTTCATTAAATTTTTTGTATACTTGCCCACCCTGTACCATTTGAAGCAACGGGTTATAGTTTCAGTAAAATAAAAAAATGTTCCAGTCTATTCTTGTAAATATGTTCCCTAAACAATTTTAATTTACCACATCTAATTATTTGTAAATACATTTATCTCTTTCAGGCATTATGTTGTGGACCATTGCCGAAACACCTTCAAAAATTGTCAACATGTGTAACGACGATTCTGGCATATCTCGAATGTCCTATTTGTATGGAAACAATATCATCTCGTCCGACATATCAGTGTGATAATGGACATTTAATTTGTATTCGATGCAGATCGAAAACAGAGCGATGTCCGGTTTGTAGGATAAGACTACATAAAGCAAGATCCTTAATAGCTGATCATGTAAGATCAAAAAATTAAACACCAAGCACGTTACTAATTTTGATTCTTCAGGTATTAAGTACAATAACTGATGTGTTTGCATCTTTCGAAGATTCAGAAGATGCGAAACTGGCGAAAGTTCAACAAATTTTTAAACTGAAAAAGAAAAATAAAACCCTACCGGATATAAAAATCTCCGAATCGTATACTAATAAACTGATTACTAAAATCGTTGGAAAATCTTCATCCGTAGATAATTTGGCAACTTCTAAACATTTGACAACAAGCTATTTAAATCTGGATAATCAACAACTTCCAGTCAAATCTCGGTCGGATAATGAGATTTCCATGTCGGGCCGTCCTGCTCTCTCAAAAAATACATCGCATTTACGGTTAATAAGTAATCAAATTGTTCCAAATAATATAGAGTCAGATCGGCCTGCTTCGTTTCATGGTTCGACTGAGTTCATCGAAAAACAATTACATCTACCACCACATGGCACTTTTAGTTCAAAAGAAACGGATACCGTACTTAATGGAGATAGTCGTCAATCCCTATCAAATTATTGTCCATTTGTAAATAACTGTTCGGCTGTTTTAAGAAGTGAGTTTATATTAAAATACAATTGATAGTCCAATTTTAAATATTTTCCAGTACTAAAACTTATAGGTCGTTTTCCAACTTCAGATCATAATGGGACTTGGTCGAGAGGTCCCATTGAGTGGCCACCTAGGTCACCAGACTTACCGCCACCTTTTTTTTCTGTATGGTCCCCTAAGGTCGGTTGTTTATAAAACTCAACCAACCCAATTGACGATTTAAGACGAGCATGTCGTGATATTACTAAAGCAACATTCGTAAGGAGTTTGAACATATTTGAACTATTGTTTACAAAACAATGGAAACCATTTTGAACATTTACTAAATTAATTATTATTTTTATAGCTCCACAATTTGTTGTCCAATAAATGTTTCAGCTTTATTATTACACCCTGTATAATTATGACTTAGACCGTTGGAAAGCATTTTCTACGGGCTTTCCAACGAAGTATCACAAAGGGGGCTACAATTTAAATTTTTGTAGGTGGGGCCTAGAGGGTTGATGGGGTGCGTTCTCTCTCATGTCATTTTAGTTCCCCCTATCTACTCTAGAAACGGTTTTTTATATCACTTTTTTATCACAGGGGGTACAGCCCCTTGAAAATTGACATCCTGTATTTATAACATGTAGTATTTTCTAGGTGATGGTATTTTCGACCATTTTATAAAGGAACACAGTAATAGCGGACCATTAATTCAATATTTTTCTGATGTTGTTCAACTTTTTTTAAAAGACTTTAAAGAAAATCGGGAATACTGCTCCTCGGTTTTTAGTCAAGGACAGACATTCTTTGTGAAACTCAAATTACAGAGCACAGAAGATAATCAGTAAGTCTAAGGATTTTATTTTAAATACTGTTTAATTTTTATTAATTTTAGGACTGGATATATCTTACTATGGGTTTGGTATTTGGGATGTAAAATGTCTTCGAGAAATTACGGAACCCAAATAGAGATAAAAAATGTGGTAACTAAAGAAACACTGTTAAAACTAAGAAGCTCGGTATTTTCTTTGAGTGCAGTGTCCCCCGAAGAAATAATGAAGTCTAAAAAAGGAGTATATTTAAGTGGAAATACTATTGAAGCTTTAGGGTTTCAATCAAACGAGTTGTTTCTTGGCATAAGGATCTTTGAAAATGAAACTTAAATTTAAACTGAACTGGATATCAAAAATATATATAAACATTGATAATCATTCACAACAATACGTCATTGTTATAAATAGTCTAGGGCTTTGTTACTAAACACGTCACGTTTATGGCATTTGCTTCGCAGATGTCAAATTAGGCAGAAAGACGCAAGGTTAGACTGTTTGTTTTTCTATGAGATTAAACCCATGTAATTCGTATATTCACTCGATTCCACGGATTTGGCAACTCATACTAATTCTCTATTAGTTATTACTAACAGCTATCTAAATGTACGCTTAACCAGCTGTGAAACTACGAGACGTAATTTCATGACTTGTATGATGAATGAATTCACTAAAATTTAGCATAGCAAACGTAGTTCGTGCTTTACTTGAATTCACATTTAGTTGGCCGTGTCAGAGAGATAAAGCAATGCTTTCTATAATTGAAATTATCAGCCTATACAGGGTGTCAGTTTTAAAACCTACAATTAGCTGTACCCTGTACCACGAGAACAAAAAGAGTTTTCAAAACAGCAACATTTCTGCTTTATTGTTACATCCTGTATAATTATGACTTAGAGCGTTTTGGAAAGAATTTTTTACGAGTTTTCTAACGACGTATCGCAAGTAGGGGGATGCCATTTAAATGTTTGTAGTTTGGGCATAGGGGGGCGTTCTTTCTCATATCATTTTAGTTCCCCCTCTTTACCCTAGAAATGTTTTTGATATCTCTTTTCGTTCACGAGGTTGTAAGTTTTAAAATTGACACCCTGTATATACACATATGTTTTTCCGTCAGGAATGTGGAAGAGGGTTAAAAGGGCAAATATTAAATAGACAGTAAAAATAAATGTTTATTGTGAAGGTATATTAAAGTAACTACATGCTAAAAGAGATCACTTCATCTGGACGGCAAAATTAAAAGACTTATTTTTATTTATCTCGTTAATCAACTTTAACGTGACACAAGGGACACGCAGACTGGTTCAACATCCGTTTTTCAAGTGCTGGATGTCTACAAGAGCTACAAAACCAAATAGTCTTATCCACAATCGAACTGCCCGAAGCTATACACGTGGGAAAATGTATGCTGCATTCAGGACACTCTGTAGACCTAAAAAATGTACCAATTAATTCTATTCTAAATGGTAAATTCCAGAAATTGAATAAATCTCCTAGCTTTTTGGATAATCTCGTGTTTTCAAGACTACTAGGTAGAATTTATGATGAAAGTGAGCGATGATTATGCAACGTTAATAAAAAATCAGCTGCAATTACTTACCAATCATTAATCGAATTGTTACAATTGTCACAACGCACCATTTTAGTTTCACGATTGATAGGTTTGTTGTTGGCAAATATTTCCCAAGATAGCTTTTCATAACGACTTTTTTCCATTTCTGAAATCTATAGAAAATTCCAAAAAATAAAATATCTAAGTTAAAGAATATTAAAATACTCACGTCTTCCAAGCTTTTGAGTTTAATCAACGCTGTAGAACATATTCCAAAACATCGATCAAGACATGAAACAAGAGCTAGCAGTGAATAGATATCGACAGGAGGAATATACTGTTCATAATCTTGTAGCTTATAAGCTGTACACAAGGCTTCATGTATTTCTCCATTATATAAATATCTTTGGGACATCATGTAATAGTGATAAGCCTCAGCACCTTTCCAAGCGTTTTCTACCATCAGTTCATCTGTGGGTTGCCAATCCCCTAAAACACCAGATGGAGGTGTGTCTTGTGCATTACAATCTAAAATTATACTAGTAAAGTTACCCCACTTATGATAACCTATGGATCAGTTGTCTGGTGGCCCAGGACACTGCAGATTGGAGCGCAGAGGCAGCTAAGTGGTATTCAAAGGCAGGCCTGCTTAAGTATCACATGGGCCATGAAAACGACTCCGACTGCGGCCCTGGAGGTAATAGTAAACCTACCACCACTGCATATCCTCATTCAAGGAAATGCAAGATCTGTTAGTCACAGATTATTACAGGGACCTTCTCCGATAAGCCAAGAACACGGTAAGGTCTACAAAGAGCTATATGAAGAAATAAAGGCAGATCCACAATATAGTTTTAAAAACGACTATACAGTTTACATTCCAGAGAGAAAGGACTGGCAAGCAGGGCCTCCTATAACAGCGAATCTCAACTGGTACACTGAAAACAGACTCCGGAGTAGGAGCCGGAATATATGGGGTACAAGAGAAGATCACGATTTATCTAAGCCTAGGGAAACATGCTACTGTCTTTCAGGCAGAGGTAATGGCGGTGCAATGCTGTGCAGAAGAGTTGATGATACAGGAGGTGGATAACCAAAGAATCGTCATCTACTCCGACGGCCAAGCAGCACTTAAGGCGATACGCTCATATAGGATAACATCAAATCTGGTGTGGGAGTATCGGAAGGCCCTAAACAGACTAGGCAGTCATAATAGAGTGACCCTAGCCTGGGTACCAGGACATCAAGGAATAAAAGACAATGAAAAGGCTGATGAATTAGTCAAGCAGGGAGCAACGGAGGTCATGATAGGGCCAGAATCTTCCTGTGGAATTGCAAAATGCCTAAGTAAAGAGAGCATCCACAAATGGATAAACAACCAGGCGTTGCGTGGGTGGTATGAAACCCCAGGACAAAGACACGCAAAATTATTCCTTAAAAGCCCTTCGACAAAACTGTCACACGACCTACTATGTCAAAGTCGGGAAACGACGAGGATGATGGTGGGAATGCTGACGGGACATTGTAGGCTGAGGAAACATATGCACACAATTGGCCTTTCAGATGACAGCCTATGCAGGTTCTGCCAGGAAGAAGACGAAACCGCGGAGCACATACTCTGTGAGTGCGACGGCCTAGCAAGGGTGCGGTTTCACTTACTCGGAGAAGAAAAACCGAGGGCAGAGAGCTACGCAAAGGAGGCGGTATCCAGGCTATTAAGTCTAATAAAAAGAATAAAGCTAGATATTGAGCTCTAATTATGGGGATTTGAGGACCCCAATAGATCTGCAAAGGTCGCAGTGGGATAGGACAAAGAGCCACTCCAATTCTAATCTAATCTACCCCACTTAACCTACAAAGGTTTTTTGGAAAACTTTCACTACAGGAACTTAATTATACGGGGTGCGACTAAAAGATTGTTTCAAAACAAGATTCAAATGATGATTTCCAAAGAAAAACAAACTATTTTCCAGGATCTCTCCCATGATGGGCAATGAATTACAGGAACACTCAAAATTTTAATAATTTATTTAGGATGTGATCATGGCGGGAGCGTCCTTAACTTTTAAATGTGGGTTGTTTAGGTATATTTTATCCCTAAGTAGAGCAAGGTTGCGCAATAAATCTTTTAGGTCTCCATTAATGTTCACCCCAAAAAACATACATATATGTTGATTATCATGGACATATTTTACAAGTAAGAAAGGACACCATCACCGACTTATTTTTTACGTACCAGATTCCAGGTTTTTGTGTAGTTCAACCAATTTAGCAGCATAAACATAGTGTTTTTTGACCCGCAGTAAGTTTTTGTTACTTGCTTCCGATTCCTTTTTGGCAAGCTACGAAATTTCAATCGATATAAATCAAAGTAATATGGAAAACTGTATAAATTACCTTGAAAGCGTATTCTGCAGCTAGTAGATAATATTTAGCCTGTACGTTAACTTGAACTGCACTCAAAATTTGTCCTTGTTCCACAAGATGACTAGTATATTTCATCAACAACTCGGAAATTTTAGAAATTTTGTAAGTTTTGGCCAGATCAATAGCCACATCCCATCTATTATGCACGATACATAAGTTGATAGCCGATTTTACTTTTCCAAATTTGACGTAAGCTTTTACGGCTTCATTGTGAACTGCGTTTGCAGCAAACATGTTACCTATTGTTTCTAAAAGTGGATCGCCATCTGGTAGAGCATCTACCATGGCATCTAGATTCTTCCAATCTTCTAAATGGTAATAGCACTCGACTATTTTTGCTGTATTTTTAGCTAATTCGTAATATTCAATAGCAGAAGCCCTAAAGTAGGTAATAATAAAGTTGAAAATCGACCCAAGTGTCATGGATTGTGTAATCTTTGGTTCACCACATGTAATAAACACACGCAATTCAGAATCCTAAAGGTGCTACTATAGTCACACTATAATTTTGTTTTTTGAACAAAAAAGGTTGTATTAAATGATTCTATAGTGACTTTTACAATATATGCTATAACACATTATACGATCCTTATAAGCCATTTTATACAATATCAAAAATATCATTTTATAAGACTTTTTTACTTATTGTATAAGAGTTCTATAATATACTATATAACTAACAGATACAACATTATAAAATGGTTACTTAAGCTTGTCTTGTATTGAAGCTATACCTATTGTATAATGTTGTATAATAAATATTGTATAGGATTCAATTGCGTTGCATTATAAAAAACTTTTCAGTTGTATAGTGCCTAAATATTCTTCGTTATAAAACAGTTACCGTTCCATTTGACAATAAAATATTGTTTAAAGCATTTCTATGGGATAAAATTGTTGCTTCATAAATCGCCATGTTTAAATAAGCAATTCTTATACCGCTATCGCCGCCATTATGAGCAATTGAGTTGGAAACATGAAACTATATTGAAAAATGTGACTTTATCACTATTTAGAGAATTATATTGTGAAAGAATATCCATATGAAGTGATAAATTATTAAAGTCATATAAAAAGTATTTTAGGATATTCTATTTTATTATTATTTTTCAAGTATCTACTTGAATCTTAACCAGAATTGGAGCGCTTCATTTTCTTGCCAAATATATACCTATAATCTATCAGTAAAATTTGCGGCGCATCAAAATTTGTGCTATTAAACCATCCAAATTAAATTATAATCTTTACTATCGATGTCCGCCCAAGCGGCCCAAGTCGTTTTGATAAGTCTCCATTTTTACAAATGAAATGTATGATGCACGTTCAAGTTGAAATATAATTTGGTTCTGATATTCTTCACTAAAAAATGAAATGCTCTTATAAACTGCTAGATGACAAAATGTTTCCATTGTGCTCGAAATAACAGCATTATAAAAAAATATATCGCATTATACAACCATTTTGTAAGACCTTCATAGTGCCGCTTCTATCCCATTTTATAGATGTGACTACATGACACACTATTAAATCATTTTATAGTAGCTATATAAATGATTATAAAACAGTCATATAAGAGTTGTATAAACTTTTTAGTTAAGAAGTTTAGTTATTAGTTCAGTATATCAAATAAAGTGTTTGAAGTTGAACTATTTATTTAGGCATCCATCTCATATTCCCAAACAACCAAACAGTTGTATAAAAATGGGCCCTTTTCAGTTGTATAACGATCATATAATTGTTTTGAAGACCGTTATAAGAATTTAAGTATCCTATAAGACATATCTTGTAGCTGTTTATACAAACATTATAGAATTTAAATTGCTACTTGGGTGAGACTTTTCAAAGGAGCTAAGTAGGGAGGCACAATAGATCTTTTAGATGTCAGTGAATGTCACCCCAATATTCAAACACTATCCTTGTCGTACTCGTGTAAATCGTATGCCCTATTAAACTTTTTTGCAATCTGTATGTTGTATACCAAGGAAGAATCGTCTCATGCCTCGCACCAAGTCGAGAAAATTGGCAGTTAACAAGGGCAAACCACAGATTACACCAAGAGTGGCTTATTTTCTCATAAATAAAGATATTTATGAATTTTAAAACTTACCAGTTGTTAAAATGTGCAAAATAATCTGCTGTGGAATTGTAGGCCATTTGCAACAAAGAATCTGGAGCTGTAACGCCATTTTTCAAAATTTGAATCACCCTAAACCAATCTCCCAAAGTTTGACGTAGTTTTAAGGCCAAGTCACTAGAAGACAAATGAAAACAAGAATCTATACTATATTATAGAGAAAATAAAGAGCTGATTTTAAAATTCTTCCACCTACAGAAAGTTACATTATCAGTGGGTAGTATGGACTGTATTTTATTTACAATAAAATTTCACGAAAATTACAATAATGTAAAACCCAAGATATCAAAAATGTGCCTATAAAAGCCATTATATGGCGTATTGCCATACACTTAGTCTCCATGCGATGAAAGTGTCACCAAGTGAAGCCGTGGTGGATCGATAGCATATAAATAATTTTATTGTTCAAATTACCTTCTATCAGCTTCCATGTATATTTTTTCAGCTTCATCGAAATTTTTAAAATAAGTAGCAATTCGTGCTCTTCTTATGGCATCGCTATTGATCTCTTCAAGTTTTTTGACAAATAAAACTTTTGAATAATCTTTGGACCTTACAAAACAAGCTTCTGCCATTGTCAAATTCATTTCCTTCAATGCTGCCTCTGCTATGAGTCTCCTAAAATTGTAAAATATTATCTTTAGTTTCAAAATTCATGTTTAAACATACCATAATCTGGGATGTCTGTTTTCTTCAACAAACTGACAAGCTTCATTAATACCAACTTTTTCTAGTAATTGCCTGGTATCTCTTAAACTTTTAACTTCCATTTTGATTATATGGTCTTTGTTTGGCTTCTCCGGGTTTTCCATTACTTCGTCCAAAAGTACAGCTTGGATTTCTAGATCCTAAAAGCAGAATACTTAAAAGAACAAACACATAGGCAAAGATTACAGAATAAAAATATAAGATATTTCACTCGTTCGAATTTATCGCCTAAAGCACCGATGCCGCTGGTGACTTGGATGGTACAGTACGTCGCTACATCCTTACTTGCATTTAATTTGGCATATTATACGGGAAGTCGCCCGTCGAGCGCTGTTATTTTAGAACGGTGTTTATTGGTTGTTCGTGTTTTATATCTTTTAAATTTATTAATTAATTGTTGAAATAAGCTAAAAGTCATATTAATATTTTTCTCTTTAATAGCAAAGCTTAAACAATAAATATTTTGTAATATTTGCTAATACAAAATTACGGATTTATTTTTATAATAAGGATTAAGGATATCATATAAACAAGTACATTAAGCAAGAAAACACAAAAATTCAATTCTATAGCTAACCAAAGTGGAATTGGTCAGTACCTCTTAAACGAATTTACTAAATTTTCTTTTCATCATCCATGTAATAAATTTCCTTTCAAATATTATGCAAGTCTCTATACCAGAGTCCGTATATATTTTACTCTCAAATGTATATTGAAATATTTGAAAGACAATAGATTAAATTTAACACATAAACCAAACTCCAAACTTAGTATTTTACAAAATTCATAAAATTTTTTAATAAAGGTATCTTTTTTTTTCGGGCCGAGATGGGAAACTCATGTTCGACTGGGTCCTTAACCAGTACCCAGACAGTGTTGGACTCATCCCCACGGAGATGCCTACCAACCAAACCCACCTCAAACTCGCCGTTACTCCCGCCTTTGAATCACTACCCTAACATACTTCAAGACAATAATAAAGGTATCTTGCAGCTGCTTCTCTTTTTACTGTTTTAACCTTGTCAATCCAAAAAATACACGTTATTTAAAGATCAAAATTTAAGATTTAGTGGCCTTATTGTTCTGGTGGCTAATTAGTATATTTGATTGAATTTGTGATAAATATCTGCTAGATTATCAATAAGTATCACAAAATTACTAAGATGCTGGATAAAAACTGTGAATTGATTCATTTTAAAAATTTAAGTTTATTTTTTACTTACCTTTTCAAATTCATATCCCGGACATTTTTCGAAATAATTAACATTTAAAAATAAACCTTTGTGATAAAGAATCCTATTAATTTAAATATATATTTCTCTAATCACCCCTGTATAGCTTGAAATAAAATAAGCTGTTCGAACTTCTCTGGTATCTACCGGTATCGTTATTGACAACAAAAGCAAGTCGTAAACATAATTTATGGGAGCGGCGTCCGTTTGGGACAGCAACTTGAATCAAACCGCCCTGGAGTGAAACATCTTATATTTTTATTCTGTAATCTTTGACATAGGTTTCAATTTGTTCCTGTTAAATAATTTGACTTAGATTTGTATCAAATTAAAACTCAAATATCAAGTCTGATCTTCTTACTTTACTTTTCAGAATATTGGCGAGTATTTGTAACATAAGACATAAAAAAGAAGTGACTACTACTGTAGCAATATTATAACAGTTTCTTACACTAAAGCTGCAAATATATCCAGAACAAGCGACTGGTTCCTCAGGATATATTCCTCTAAATATATACATCCTAGTTTTTTCCATAATAGCTAATAATTGTGGATTGTCAGAGGCCCAGCACATTGCCCATACATCTTTACGTTCTAATTTGTTCTCTGAAGCTGATGTTGTAGGCCTACCTTCTGATATATCAAGAACTGTCATCAAACCGGATATGTCAATTATTGACAGCCGCCTGAAAAATGTACAATGTGACAAAATGATAATTGAAATTATGAACTAGATACTTACGTAGAGCTACAGTTGATGGCCATTTTATGAGGCCTGGCACTAATTTTAAGCCTGTTAATGAGTACTATATGAGGTAGAGCATAAAATTGTATCAGACCCGAATCTCTGCCTATAATTAAACACTTATCACTGGCAACTAAACAGCATACTGGATCTATGGTTTCATGTGTACTAACTTTTATAGAATTAGTACCTTCCAATTCTTGAATTATTTCAACTGCACCAGAGGGGCTGTCATCTATGTGAAACATTTTTATTCGGGTACTGCCAGCTAAAACAAAAATATGGTATACACTTTGACATTAAATTAGTTTATTGCAATTGGGAGTGAAAAATGGATTTCAAAGATTTACCTGATATGGATTTGGGTGTTTTGTAGTGCCAGACAATGAAGTTGTTCTTTGATGATGCAAAAACTTGATATGAATTCATTGCTACACCAATTGGTTCAACATTTATATATTTACCTAAAAAATTAATATTGTAATGTAAAAAATTGAAATTGTAGTTTATAACACAACATACCATCTACAGGAGTTCCTAAAGTGTTGTAAAGTATTAGACCATACTTTCCTAAGGCATCTTCATTATCAGATTTTGTAGCAACTATACAGTGATCACCACATCCTGCTATTCCTAGCAATACTTGTACCCATCTAGTATGACACTAAAATTAATTATTACCAATTTCTATATTTCTAGACAATTTCAAGGAGAGCTTACTTGATTGTTACTGGTATCCCAAAAAGATAGACATATTCCAGGTTTATGAGGCCTGAATGAACTCAAAACTACAGTTTTTTTGAAATAGCACCATTTATAATCAGGTCGGATGTTGGCAAAATATACAAAAGAATCAACAGCCAAAGCTACTCTTAAAGATCCTCCTTCCCAAACACAACATGCAATTGAATTTCCTGGTACTTTTAAAGTCCTCAAATGCTAAAAATACATACAATATTAAAAAAAAAGATTTACTTATCAAATTTATAATCCCATGTGTACTCACTTCTCCAAACGGACTATAAAATTGTACCAAACTGACTTGTTTTTCATCTGCAAATTGTCTACCACAAATAGCAAGCAGAGATCCATTATGATTCCAGGAACAGTGGACTGCAAACATTCTTGTGTCTATTACAATTGGTGCTAAGACAAATAATATCATAATAAATTGTTTTTAATTGTTTATATAAATAAATTCAACTTACTTGTATCACTTTCATTTTTCATGAGCTGTGTTTTACCGTTTTCAAAAGTTATTGCCAAATTTGGACAGAGTGCATACATATTTCCATTTACTCCATTATACCAATCGAGTCCAATAACAGGAATTACATCAAATGCAGTGTCATGGCAAACTATACTTAGTCGCATCTACAAAAAGTACCTATGTATATCAGGATATACTTGTCTATAAAAGTTCTCCTTACCACAAAGTTGCCCTG
Organism: Galerucella calmariensis; assembly: GCA_910591675.1. Classification (NCBI taxonomy): domain Eukaryota; kingdom Metazoa; phylum Arthropoda; class Insecta; order Coleoptera; family Chrysomelidae; genus Galerucella; species Galerucella calmariensis. The sequence goes on from CAJUYG010000190.1 coordinate 103,943, forward strand.
ATTATCATAAAGATGTAACTGCCCATTCCTTAAACTAAATAACAATAACTTGCTGTCTGGAGACCACTGTACTCCAGATAATTGTATTTGTTTCAACTCTTTACCCCAGATTCTATTTCCTCCTACACAACCAACAATAACAGCACCATCTTCATAAATAATACATATTTTTTGACCATCTTCATTCCATGCCATCCCAACCACTGTCGACTTTTTACGATTATTTATCATTTCTTCATACCAAACACTCTAGAATACATTTTTCAAATTAGCTTTGTTGTAACTTGAATATAATTCAAAAAATAGCTTCTAAAGCTATAAGTATGAATTATGTGAGAGTTTTCAATATCTATAATTGACTGGTGAGTTTCAAATATACAAAAGATAGGATGTGAAATGAGATTTACCTTATAAAGCATCCAAACAATTATCACACCATTTTGATCACTGGTAGTTAACTTTTTATGAGATTCATTCCATACTAACACTTCTATATTTTCAGTATGGCCCTCTAAAGTCTGGTTCATTGAAAGATTGCTTGTAGCTGCCAGACCTTTGTTTTTAATACTTCCATCATTATCATTAGCTATAAAACAGTTTTAGTTTATTTAACATGTTTAAACAATCCAGTTTCTTACATGAATCAAGTTTAAGTACTTTTAAAAGCCCATTTTCTCCGCCAACAGCAATATAACCATCCAGCTTGTTCCAGGCTATTGCATTTATTTTTGTATTGTTTGGAATAGCAATCTAAAATTTTGAAAATTAGTTTAAGCATCGTATTACAAAATTATGAAATGTAGCATTACCTTTTTACTTAAATAAATGAACATTTTTACATTTAGAATTTGCTTTTTAAGTGTTTTGTTTTGAATATTGACATTTTCAGTTGCTATGACAATTTTTGTGTACGTTGAAATTGTGTTGGCTAAGCTGGTTTGTTTTTGTTCTGTTGCCTGTCATGGACGAAAGCAGTGGCGTAGCGTGGTTTGGGCAGCAGGGGGATATGACTCTATCGCCAGCTGGAACAAACTTATCATAATGAAACTAGAATCGAAACTATTATAGATGGGAGTTGTGCATTTGTACCAATCGTAACAATGAAAAATGTGAATTTGTTACAATTCCTCTCTCTCTTGTCTCGGCTTTTATCCTTATCTAGGTCAAAGCTAACTTGCGTCTTATGTATAGCCTGCTCTAGTAAACAGCAATATGTTTCACTGCCTCTGCATCCCTACCTTTACTGGTGAACGACCAGTAATGAATCCCTGATTCGTGTACATAGTGCAAGTATCATACTTTAAAGTCTAGGCTGCCTTAAGGACTGAAACAATATTATAGCGACCCTATTTAAACTAAATAGGATAGGACTGTATTTGGATATTTTAGCACTTTGATTTAAAAAAAGTAACGAATCCTTCTATAGTGTAACTAATGTTAATGTGATGACCTTGAATTGTATTACAAATTTTATGCAGGTTAATTTTATAATAACTTGTTTATAAAATATTTACTTAGGTAGGTATCTACATTTGATCAATTTGGTTAGATATGAAATAAAACTCATAAATAAATGTAGTTCTTTATTATTGTTTAACGCTACCAAACGATCTACATTTAAAAGTTCATAATTCATTAAAAATAGAAACCGTGATGTATTTGATAATGTTCTATGAATATTGATATTAATTCTCATTAATTTTTTTATATCTACATATAAATATTATTTTCCTCCAGTTTTATAAAAATTATTTCAACCAATTTTACAAATAAAGACTTCATCTTATCCATAAGAAAATTATCTAGCTTCTTAGTTGCTAAATCTAATATGTGACCAACTGGAAATCGAAACTTTATAAGGTTAACCATAGAAAATAAATCCCTTGGTATTATTTGAAAGCTTTCATTGATAGAATGTAAAAATGGTTTGTGCAATTTTTCAAAACTGTTTCATGTTATTGTGCTGCAGGTTAATTTTAATAACTTATATAACTAGTAAGACACGTTTATATAAACTCTCCAAAAGATGAGAAACGTACTTACATCTACTACACGACACTAAAATATGAAAAAAATATTCTTAGTACACGTATTACCCTAAAAAAAATATATCTTAAAAGTTTTGACGACGGTAAGTGTAAATAATTATAAATATTAATATGTACACTATCTAATTAAATGAGACCACAATTATCATAAATGAAGTTTCAATTTTATATAAAAGGTACCATGATTTGTAATTCTATTGCACTAAAAAACTAAGTCTCAGTACCTTACAAAAGTATTCACAAATGTTCTTGTTCCGGTTTAAACAACAATAGGGAACTTGACAAAAATTTAAATAAGCAAAAATGTATGTAATTGAATAATCTTCAATAAAATAAACATAGTCAAATGTTTTAGATACTTAACAGATAATTCACAAAGCTTTTGACCCCCTGACCCTTGTCACATTCCGGTGATACCATCCCCCCCCTTTAGCGTGTGACCTAATTTATGGATGACCCCTTAATGATATTAATGATTAAAAAAATCCCTATTGTGTTTGACAATGAAGGTATGGACATTTTTATAGCTGAACGCGATAAGTTCTGGTACATAAAATATATTTGTACCAGTCAATAAACATTTTGGTGAAGCAACCGTAAAGATACACTTGAAAAAACTTTTATAAGATTCGTCAATTTTTCAGACCAAATTAAAAATAATAAATATATCTTCTATATGTTCCTTGTGGTGTATTCATTATTATTTTTGTGAAATTAAAACTACAACATTCTTTTTCTTATTTCAATGTTTCGGTAACGTTTCAGCTATAACGGTATCTGAAATAACAAATATTTGAAAAATTGTATTTAATTTCGCAAAAATAACAATTAATGTTATTTCAACTCGCTCAGTAAGGCAACTATATCATAAAAATAAAAGTTATTCTACCAAGCAATCTGTTCAGGTTAAGTCATTAATATTGGCAGTAACAAGTAGAGAATGAATTTTCTTTTTTTGTTGTAATAACGAATTTCTATACCAAATATTTTAATATAAAAACAAACTGCGTTGGTTACGTTTTTATTTTTAGTAAATTAATCGAAAATTACCTTTTCTCAATCATTCGTTTTGGATTTACTCTTCAACATGCTTTGCCTATTATTAGACGATCAGCACAAGAACACTATACGAAATACATTTATGCTTGGTGTTTACTTACACTTAGTAAATTGCTTCTATATTAGTCACTTTAGAATAATAAGATGCTTTTTTTTTGGTATTTTGTTTTATATTTTTCATTTCGAGACTACATAGATTTTGCAATTGGGAAAAAGAAAGGGATACAAATGCGAAATTTAATGAATCTCATAGAGTAAGCATATTTTGCAGAATTTCTGTTGATATTTGAGAAAGGTCGATAAATTTCATTTCTTCAAATAATAATGCTCTTAACAGATATCAGTATGTTGCACTGGTGGCACTCGTTATTGCATTTAGACATTAGAAATATACAGAGTCATCAGGAAGCAAAAAATTACGTCATTCGTGTTCTCAATCCACTTTAAGCTATAATTATATGGTGTATTCGCTTTTTATACATACTTTGGAAGTTTTATAGATTGAATTTCACCACACAAGCTCGTACATCTAATTCCTTAGGTAATAATTGTTTCCAATTTTAGCACAAGCCTTTAACGAACACGAACTTGCTTTTTATCCGAAATAGTTTACATTTAGTTCACATACAACAATATTTAGAAAAGGAAGTTGTTACTCGACCAGTCTAACAAGCAACACATACCATTTAATAAGTTCTTTTACAGATGAGTAAATTTTAAAACTCTAAAACTAAGCAATTTTTTTCGTATTGTTATTCGTCAGATGGCGTCGTTAAGTTTTCACTTTAATAACAAAAAACGTGCATCCATGTTCATGTAAAAAGGATTTTAATATGCAAAATATCAATATCGATACTAAATTTTATACATACAACGTGTCATACTATTATTGACGCATGAATATTGAAAATTAATTTTTTTAATGAACAATTTTCCACACCAAAAAATTTGCATTTGGTAACACCTAGTTATTATACAAATTCCTGAGTAAGTGAAATTATAGATTATCTTAGATTTCACCCAATTTTAATACATTAAGTAACAAATCATTCCAAAAACATAATTTATATGCCACAAAATAATTTCAAAGACAAATCACAAACCAACAGCTATCAGAAAGCACTGTCTAACATTCATCACGGCCGTTCTGGAACTGAAACTTATATATAATCATTCTCTGGAGCTTAAGAACTTTTGTTGAAAAGTACGAACCCCCTATACAGCATATAGAATTGCTCATATTTCCAAATGCAGATTACTGTTGGACACTGAAAGTAGCAGTATTCTGGAAATGACCTCTGCAATTATGCCTTCAACAGTAAACTACCATCCACCTTACAGTCCTAATTCCTAATAGAAGAGACTGGGTCCTCCGTAAGGAGGAACAGCTATGAGCAGATAGCTGTTGGCACACGGATGGCTCAGAAGCAGGCTCTGGTGAAGCGGTATACGGTAGCAGACCTAGGACAGAAATATCCCTAGGATCCTACACAACTGTATTTCATGTTGAAATTCACGCCATTGATTTCCGTGGAGAACATGCAAATGGAACAATAAAAATTTTCTCGGACAGCCAAGCAGCTTTAAAGGCACTGTAAATTCAAACTTGATATCAAACTGCCAAAAAAGCCTCCTCAATAGGAAGACTTAACAAAGTGTCTCTGGTCTGGATGGCAACGAAAAAGCAGACTCTCTTGCAGGGCAAGGTGTTGCAGGTAACTTTATCGGACCAGAACCTGCAAATTTTTCCCAAACAAACACTAAATACCTGGACAGCAAGAAGACTTCTGTCGCAATTTGCCGGCATTGCTTCATTCAAAGGATTTTATACATTCTTCAAGGAATGTTGGACTGTAACAGGCATGATCTACCTTTTGATAGGCAACTGAATCATCATATGGTAAGACTTGGACTGTCGGAAGATCAGACGTGCCGTCTTTGCCTGGAAGATAATGAAACAGCAGAGCATATACTTTGTGCCTGCCCCGCCGCGGCTCGAATCTGATGTTTGGGAGGTCTCGCTCTTGCCCTTAGACCTGAAATATCATTTATCAAATAAACTAATCGGCTTTATTAAGAAACTGAATTTGTTTGGTAAAGATAGGTGTGAAACACAATAGACTAATAGACCCACTCACCAGAAACCTAGCATAACCTACCTCATAGGGCCAGGAGATGAGAGAAGCTCTTAGCAATGCAATACTGTTAGAGCAAAACGTTTACGGAGCAATCTGGGATGCAATCTAAAGGTCTGTTCCAACCGCAGTCAGAAACTGTAAGAAACGATCAGAGAATAGTCGACCATCGCAATCAGTGATAGGAATTACGCGAACGTAAACTCGTTGTTTGCCGTGACCAGTTATTCTCTGATCGTTTCTTACAGTCTCTGACAGCGGTTGGAACAGACCTTATATGAATATTTAATTAGGGTAAAAGTTTCAAGATAGTTGTTGTGCCTAGTGTCAGAAAATTACAAATTGTTGTACGCTTATTTGGAATATTATGCTACAATTCGATTGTTCATCTCTAGCTTGAGATAAACGTTGTTCATTAACATTGGATCATTAACATGAAGAGACAGTCGAACAGAAATTTCTTGACAACACTGTACCTGATTATAGTAGTATCATTTGAACAGTAAATTCAAACAGGCATATTGTGGAATTTCTTGATGGTTTGTGTATCTCCACGAGTACAGTATACGACAAAAATTATGGCACATACTACAAGCCCCTCTACTCTTATCATGCACATGATCCAAAACCTTTCAACAATTTTTTAGTACGACAACTACCAAAAGTAAGTATTTAAATTAGATTTTAGAAATAACTTGGAAGTAATAAACTTTTGAAACTGAATTTTTGCTGTATAAGTAAAACTCAATTTTTGAATTACAAAAACAGTGCAATATAATTTGGGTTGGCAATAATATTAATCTGGCAAAAAGTATTGTAAGTACGGTATAGTTTGTCTCAAAGTATACCGTCTTCACTTTTGTCGACAATCATAAAATTAATGGACCAATTGCAATAAATCATATGGTAATAGCTGCTGTAGAAGAGATCGCCAGTGACGTACCATATAAAATTATTTTAAAAAGGTTCAAATTCACAAATATCTATCTTTTTGTATTTTTATCATACATCCTTTGTTTTTTATTTAATATGTGAAGACCATTTCTCTGAATTTTATTCTTTTTCCTCCTAAATGAGAGATTATTAAATACTATCAAGTTAAATGAACTAAAACCAGGCCCGCCCTTGACTTGTCACTCGACTGTTGGGTTTCGGGTGAAATTCTTTCAAGAAGGTCGTATTCAGCTTGTTGCCGTCAAAAGCGAAGACGATGCTTTGAGCCAAACTATACGACTGAAATTTTTATTTGGTTTTAGAAAATAAAATTGGGAAATCGCGGGTGAGACTGCTTTTTATTTATTATACATAGATATGTTTTCAACGAGAACTTGCATGCATCAAGAGCTTGTTTAAATATATACTATATATATACACTATATATATATATATATATATATATATATATATATATATAT